>CAJHNH020001807.1:35000-92500 GCA_905116865.2 Candidula unifasciata | reverse complement strand
CCTACCAACCGTTAAACTTCGTCGCCTTCTGGCACAAAACAAATATCATCAAAAAAAGAAACAAAAAACACATTGCACTTGAACTAAACAGATGCGTTGAAGAAGGAAGATTCTGGAGCTTTTGCCGTAACTACAAGTAGTCTGACTATGGAGGTCATAGCTGTGGCAGTAACATGGCTAGAGACACAGACTTTCACTGGAGCATGCTTTCTCAGTGACTCAATGAGTATGCTCAGGAAGATAGAGAAGGGCTGGGTCCGAAGGCAGTGGTTGATGGCTCTACAGAATTCACGGCTCACCATGATTTGTTTCATTTTCGTGCCTGGACATGTGGGGGTACAAGGAAACGAGCAATCTGATAGGCTTGCAGGTAAAGCTACTGTGAAAGCCGGACAAGCCATGGACCAGGCTGATATACTGAATGCTTTAAGAGAGTTAAGACACTTGCGTGAACCAACTGAGAACTGTGAATCTGCAACTATGGTCAGACTGAAAGAACAACATGTTAAACGGGGTGTCGACAAACAAGAACACTGCGGGTAGCCAAAGAAGAAGAATAAACCAACACGAACTGGTGCCATAAGCCGCTACACGCTGCGGAATTTACTGAGGAGGGGATCCGAGCACTTATGGACTGAGTGGTTCGATGTGCTATGAGCATAATCTGTCGACTAACTAACTAACTAACAAACAGATGCGTGGATTGTTTTTTTATAGATAATTAAAATACAACTCAATTAGAATTTACACATACTATTAGAAATTAAAGTTAAACTTAGACTGGGATTCGATACTCTTTCAGCCTTCCCCTACACCCCCCCCTTCCCCCACACCCACTCCCTCCCCCACCAACACCACAAACTTTCTCCCATTCTTATCAATCCACTCAGCAATTATTTCTGAGTAGCTTATGTACTTCTTAGAGATAGTACGGGGGAGAGAGCAAAAGCGGGTTTAAAAGGAAGGGGAGGGGGGAGGGGTGTAAGGAGAGCCGCGCACAAATGCAACGAAAAGTGACGATCAACGTCTTTATCAATGGATTACTAAAGACATCACTAACGGTGTGACGGAAAAAATTAACTAACAAGACAACAGAGCTTTCTAACAATCAAGGTGAACATGAAACCAAGAAATGAATAACAAGGAAATAACTATGCATAATGGGCTGAATTAGGAAACAAATAAGTAAGAAAAATTACTAAGCGAATAGGGAACCATCTCATCAACCAGAAACAAAGAGGATATAGTTCTTATATCTGTCGATAAAGGCGGTAGTTGGGATAATGGCGATAGCTCTGATCATCGATGTGTGCATTAAATGTGAGAACTCGATGGCACGGAGGAATCACAGGATAATGTGCTCAAAATCAGACTGCAGATCGTTCCGAACTATCGACTCGAAAAATGAAATAGAGGGATGGCTGGTCGTTTCTGATGGAAGTACACAGCATTAGAAGACAGTGTCGTTGTCTCTTTCTCTCATACATTTTCCCTCTGTATCTCTCGCTTTCTCTTCCCCACCTTCTCTTTCCTTCAATGATTCACGGATTTCGTAGAAAGACAAAAAAATAATATACAGACAAAAAAGCAAACTGATGGAGGGACAGACTGATAAATTGTTTGAGAAACTTAGATGCAAAAAGACAGACTTGAAGGACTATAGTATGTGTATACACACACACACACACACACACACACACACACACACATACACACATACGCAGACACGCACACACATACGCATACAGATCTACCGACACGTAAAAAAAAAAACATGCAAATATCCAGAGGATAAAAACAACAGTCTGTGTTCCTATAAATGCATAATTGCAGATGATCATAATAATTTCTTCCACCGCTGCTGACGTGCCACTACCGACTTGACATTTCAGCAACCTGCTAACGTGCCACTAAAGACCTGACATTTCAGCAACCTGCTAACAAGTTTAAGGTCCAGAAAACCAATTATTTAGCGCCTGGTTTCAAAGCATTTCATACGCTTCAAATGATGCGGTCAATAAATAGTGACATTTTCACCGTTTGCCGAGGACACAAGTCAGTGAGGAGAAAATCTCTCTCACATAGTTGTCAGGCAGGGCACTGTTAACCAAGAAGTCAGAAAGAGGCACTTCTCAGGTTAAAGACATATTGGGTGGGTGGGTTTTGTGTGGGTGCGTGCGTGCATGTGTGTGTAATGTATTATACAGTTTAAAGGGCACTCTCGTGTCGGATCAGTATTCAGTAACCGGTTCTTTGTGTCAATGTGTGTTACATCTTTAGGTTGCAATCCCGGAGACTGGTATTTAAAAAAAAAAAAAATTTTTTTAATGGCCTCTTCTGACGTCAAAATGTACAAATGCCATAATCACATCCTAAATTATGCATTTTATAGTAACAAGCATAAATAATTTCTATATTTCAAATAGATAACAAACATAAGTCCGTTGTATATTTTAAATAGATAAATGAATACGCTCAATGCATTATTGAAACCGTTTAGGGCATAAAAACTGTTTGTCTGATAATCTATTGTTTGCCTAAAGCGTTGCTCGATGGTTATCAGTTCGTACAATTCTCGTTGCGGGTGGCATAAATTTACTACATCATATTATATGTTCCAATTTTTGTTCTAGTAGTTCCTTCTATTTCACGGTAGTTTCAACGTTTGTGTAGCCTGTACGAAGCTTAAATACACATTTTCCTCCTCTGTACTGGTTTCTCACAGGCTTCGAGACCAAACCTCGCCCTATCTTCGTCCCACCAAGGTGGCAAAAGGAGGCAGTGAAAGGCAATAATGGCAATGGTGCCTTTTCTGCAGTGTTCAGCCAAGTCAGTACACAGAGTTAAAAAATCCAGGTTTTGATAGCGATATGCGACTTTCTTAAACTTTCCAGAGAAGATCTTAATCTCTACCCACAGAATGAAAATGGCTCCTAGGGCGACCGAACTTATTGTGTATACGGGCCTGCCATTCATCGATACTAGCCGATCTGTAACAGAATATGAGTCTATAATGATATGTTCTATCCCTGTTGAGAAGAGTTACCCACCCCAGAGATGAAACACAAGCGGGACATATTTTTTTTTTTTTATATATATATATGTGACACAGTGCCTTCAGGCAGACACAAGCCTCAAGAAACGGAGGCCGACGCCACGCCTCAATGCCAACAACCCGACCAACAATTGCAAGGATGGTATGCATCGTTCATTACACAATTTTTTACAACAACAACAACAACAACAACAACAACAACAACAACTACTACTACCACCACTACTACTACTACTACTATTACTACTACTACTACTACTACTACTACTACTACTACTACTACTACTACTACTACTACTACTACTACCACCACCACCACCACCACCACTACTACTACTACTACTACTACTACTACTACTACTACTACTACTACTACTACTACTACTACTACTACTACTACTACTACTACTACTGCTAATACTACTACTACTACTACTACTACTACTACTACTACTACTACTACTACTACTACTACTACTACTACTACTACTACTACTACTACTACGTCTTCTTCTTCGGCTTCGTTTTTGATATGATTTTATTTCTACGATCTCTGATTTTCAGTGCAAAAATATTCCAGTATATTGTTCCCAGGTTTTCCCAACGTGTGTCCTATCCAACGCCAGCGTGTTTTCTTCACGTCTTGGTCTACAAGAGCATATTTTTACATAGAGTGAGAGAGAGAGATAGAAATAGATGCATAGTCTAATGATGTGCAGTCTAATGATGTTAACTCTACTGTCTGTCTGGTGACTGCCTCTATGGCTTATATGTAAAGAGCAGAAGGGCAATTTTTGAAACCTGTTTTCTTTCTTTCTATAGCAGTCCGGTAATGTAAATTGTCATAAAATTATTTTTTTCCTCCTGGTCAAAGTTCCAATACCTCATGTAGTCACTTCATTTTACGGGTTAGACAGGGAGGTAGCTGAGCCTGCGGATTTAGGGCTATACGACTAGTCTTGTCGCAACGGACTGTACTAAGTTAAGACCCCCCCCCCCCCCCCCGGTGACAGAAAAAAGTTATTCAACATATCGAGGATTTAAACCTGGGTCTTCCTGGTGAGAGGCCTCATGCTTTTCTATCTCTGTATAATCACACACAGTTGTTTTATTAAAGCAAAACTATCCGAAATGTTATTTCAACATCTTTCTGTTCTAATGAATCACTCATTTTGACTATGTGTTTAGTGACCGTTTAAAGCCTAACGGGGAATCAGTCAACAAAAAAACATGAGAGAAGACTAACCACCTGTGAAATGAGATGTTTGAGAATGGCTGCGAATAAAACCAGAAGAGATCGAGTGAGAAACGATGTGATTACAAGAACTATTGGAACCATACCCATCGTTAAATTTATTGAGAAGCAAAGAATGAAATGGTTTGGTCACCTAATGAGAATGGAACCAACGATGCCAGCATCAAGAGCATACAACATGAAAATCGAAACAACAAGAGGCAGGGGAAGACCAAGAAGAAGATGGATTGAAGGAGTCACGGACAACTTGAGACTTCATAACATCACGGCATATGAAGCGACTGAGCGCGCCCTGGCTCGGTTGCCGATCATCTGATAGACTGCGACGCCTAGCGGCACAAGCAGATTTTGACAAAAGAAAGAAGAAGAGGGGAATCAGTCACAATGCACAAAGTTGTATTTCATATCGATTGCTCTATGTCTCTCTTTCTGTCTCTTTCTGTCTTTCTCTCTCTCTCTCTCTCTCTCTCTCTCTCTCTCTCTCTCTCTCTCTCTCTCTCTCTCTCTCTGAGTGTTGCGTGTGTCCCTGCGAGTGATTGTGTGTGTGTGTGTCTCTGCCTGAGTGTGTTTGTGAGTGTGCCTGTGGCTGCCTGTGTGTCTGTGTCGGTTTATGTCTGTTTGCGTCTGTGGGTGTGTTTGTAGGTGTCTTTTTGTGTGGCTGCGTGTGTGTATGTACGTGTTTGTATGTATGAGTGTGTCTGTTTAGCTGTGTGTGTGTGTGTGTGTGTGTGTGTGTGTGTGTGTCTGAATGTGTCTGGGTTGTTATAGAGTGTGTATTTGTGAAAGTGTGTCTCTGTGTGTGACGGTGTTGATAAGTATTCTGTCTGTGTCTGTCGGTCGGTCGGTCGGTCGGTCGGTCTGTCTGTCTGTCTGTCTGTCTGTCTGTATGGATGTGTGTGTGTGTGTGTGTGTGTGTGTGTGTGTGTGTGTGTGTGTGTGTGTGTGTGTGTATGTATGTATGTATGTATGTATGTATGTATGTATGTATGTATGTATGTATGTATGTATGTATGTATGTATGTATGTATGTATGTATGTATGTATGTATGTATGTATGTATGTATGTATGTATGTATGTATGTATGTATGTATGTATGTATGTATGTATGTATGTATGTATGTATGTATGTATGTATGTATGTATGTATGTATGTATGTATGTATGTATGTATGTATGTATGTATGTATGTATGTATGTATGTATGTATGTATGTATGTATGTATGTATGTATGTATGTATGTATGTATGTATGTATGTATGTATGTATGTATGTATGTATGTATGTATGTATGTATGTATGTATGTATGTATGTATGTATGTATGTATGTATGTATGTATGTATGTATGTATGTATGTATGTATGTATGTATGTATGTATGTATGTATGTATGTATGTATGTATGTATGTATGTATGTATGTATGTATGTATGTATGTATGTATGTATGTATGTATGTATGTATGTATGTATGTATGTATGTATGTATGTATGTATGTATGTATGTATGTATGTATGTATGTATGTATGTATGTATGTATGTATGTATGTATGTATGTATGTATGTATGTATGTATGTATGTATGTATGTATGTATGTATGTATGTATGTATGTATGTATGTATGTATGTATGTATGTATGTATGTATGTATGTATGTATGTATGTATGTATGTATGTATGTATGTATGTATGTATGTATGTATGTATGTATGTATGTATGTATGTATGTATGTATGTATGTATGTATGTATGTATGTATGTATGTATGTATGTATGTATGTATGTATGTATGTATGTATGTATGTATGTATGTATGTATGTATGTATGTATGTATGTATGTATGTATGTATGTATGTATGTATGTATGTATGTATGTATGTATGTATGTATGTATGTATGTATGTATGTATGTAAGTTATACCCCACCAGGACATCACACAAGCGATAAACAAACGGTGACACAAAGTAACTCAATGCGGATAAGGACCACTTGTGGAATGGTCCCGGAAATCCCGTTCAGCCGTTAGGCAATATTCAAGAGCCTGGATATTTTTAAGGTCCCCGACAAAAGCCAGGTTGGGCCTTCAAAATAACTAAATATTGCATCCACCAAGGGAATTATGAGAGCATTCATACTGGATAAAGACGCCAGGAACAACGATGGAAAATGCTGACACAGGAAAGGACGACATAATTATTTTCAGTAATTCCAACAATGAGTTTCAATGCATTTATTTATTTTTGTCGTCCAGCTCTTAGGTTAATTCATGATGGATAAATTGCCTTCTGAATGCACAATATATGCTCTAGTCTACTCCTTGGATGCGTATTACGACGTTATCATCATCATACTTTTCATAATCATCGCTGTCGTCATCATTATCATCTTCATAATCATCATTCTCATCATAATCATCATCATAGTCGTCGTCGTCGTCATCATCATCATCATCATCATAATTTTCTTCGTCATACACCAGATAATACATGCGATATGTCTAAAGAATGAGACGCTTGTTGTCACACTTCTGACCATCTCTTGATTCAATTGTAGAGTTTATGTGATAGTATCTTTCCACATTGTTCTTGGACTACCTCAGGTTTCATGTCCATATCCTCTTTTGGGAAATGCCTTAAATGGTAGATTAAAATCATATATATGTTGTTGTGTTTTAAAATTGATATGGCTAAGAATCATGCTAAACAACCATTTATATTGACATGAACTATAACATGAACAACTACAACTAACCAAGTTGAATACAAAAGTTAGACATAACCACAAAACCAAATAGGCCAGAATCATGCTAAACAACCATTTATATTGACATGAACTATAACGTGAACAACTACAACTAACCAAGTTGAATACACAAGTTAGACATGACCACAAAACCAAAAGGGCCTGTTGGTCAGAAAACGTTTGAGAACCGTTGACAAAAAATGTGCGCATTTCTTGAACAGGGTGTTGAACAAAGAAAAACGAGCCACAACGTGTGCAGCGAAGAGCGATGTAACACGGCGCTCCCACATCATGTAGAGAATGTGTGCGATAATTCAAATTTAAGATTCAAGACTGTCAAGCATGCCAGATAAAAATGCACAAAATGCAAAAGGAATTGCATCATTTTTCCGAAAGTTCACACGCCAATATAGTATAACTATTCTAAATTTTTAAAAAGTTGTTGTTGCTTAGTTTTTTTTTGTTTTTGTAATTGCTATTCTGGTGGCGTAATGTTTGTAATGGCACCTCTAATAGCTGCCTCATGCATTCACTGCGTGTGCATGTTGACGGATTCCATCGGGACTAATTGTTTGCTCATTAATTTTCGAATGGGTCATGTTGTAAAATTTTTCGCTGGCACTGGAACAGAAAAATTATGGGATGATCCGTTTGCGGTGAAGCTGAAATCTGGACAACCAATCAATTTTTTTCTTCATCACTGTCTCATTCAGTGTTGCCACTTTGGATCTTTTGTATCCAAATTTAGATCTTTTTCATTGCGTTTAGATCCTGTTTTTGACGTTTAGATACTAAATATTTTTCTAGATTCTTTTCATATGGAGTTAGATATTTTATAGATTTTTTTCTTTTAGTGTCATTTTAATAATTATTGAGTAAAATATTTACTAAAATATTTTTGTTTTGGTCTGGCACGTACATTGTGGCAACTGCCATTACTTAAACTTTGAACTCTCACTAAGGTCAACACTCAAATATCTGACAACCCCGGTGCTGATTAATCGAATCGCGCGTAAATCATACTAACTTTGTTTCAACCGTATCCTCACTGTGTTGTGAAGTATAGCTGTGATGCTGACTCTGTGTTTCTTTTTCATGTGATATTTAAAAAATAATTGCTCACCTTCTTGTGTGGCTTTCACTTTGAAAAAACCTTTCAACATGCCAAAAGTAAAGTATGAGTAAAAATTTCGGAAAGAGTATTTGCATGATGACAAAATTAAAGACTGGGTGATGGCAGTTCCTGGGGATATAACCAAAGCTCGTTGTAAGTACTGCAAGTGTGAAATTAAAGCGAAAATACAAGACTTAAAGAAGCATGCAGAGACTAACAAGTATAAAACTGCAGTTCCATTCAAAGATATTACACCGCTGACATCTGTTTTCAGAACTACACTGATAAATGAATCATCAAAAGTTGAAGGGTCGGTCGCAATGTTTTTAAGTTGCCATTGTGCAATTTCAAACTGACCATTTGATTGATTTGTTTAAAAACACAATTTCTGACAGTAAAGTTATGGATGATGTGAAAATGCATCGCAGCTAGTGTACACATATTATAAGAAATACTTTATTTTCTCACTTCGAAAAAGATTTGATCAGTGATATTTCTACAAAACAAACATAGTTTATTATTACACGAATCAAATGATATTTCGGTACTAAAAGTGCTTGATGTGTAAATTATATATTACAGCAACAATACAGATAAAGTAGTTTCTGCGTATCTTGGACTAGTTCAATTGGAAAAGTGTGATGCAGAAAGTATAGTTCAAGAACTGAAGAACCTTTTAATCAGCAAACAGTTAGACTTGACAAATTTGGTTGCAATTGGTACCGATAATGCCTCAGTGATGGTTGGTATAAACAATGGCGTTTATACCAAGTTGAAGGAAGCTATCCCATCGGTAATACTTATAAAATGTATGTGTCATTCATTGCAGCTAGCATTATCACATGCTTCATCTGAATGTTTACCAAGGAATTTGGAATACCTTATTGCTGAAACACATAACTGGTTTTCAAAATAATTTGTCAGACAACAGCAATACAATGCATTGTATTCAGCCTTAAATAATGGTTCCACGCCACTGAAAATTCTGTCAGATTGCAAAACCAGGTGGTTATCAATACAACCAGCTGTTGAAAGAATTGTGAACCAATGGTTGGAGTTAAAGACACATTTTGAAATAACAAGACAAAGTGAAAAGTGCTACACAACTGAGATACTATATGGAATGTACAGTGATGAAAAAAATTTGGCATTCCTTCTCTTTTTACAACCTATTCTAATGGAAGTGCAAAAAGTTAATAAACTGTTCGAATCCAAACATGTTGATAAAGTTAAATTACTTGACGATCTCACTTTGCTATTTTACTCAGTTGGTAAAGACTGGTGTTGCCAACTTCAAAAGTTGATTTGCTCACTTGCACTATAGAGAGCTATTTGGCTCTTAAGCCATACCTTGGATATCAAATTGAATCAAAAATTGATGATTTAAAAACAAAAGGACTGTTAACAGAGAATGAAGAGAACAACTTAAGAAAAACGCTGTCAAGATTTCCTTATCTCATTATT
Organism: Candidula unifasciata; assembly: GCA_905116865.2. NCBI lineage: Eukaryota > Metazoa > Mollusca > Gastropoda > Stylommatophora > Geomitridae > Candidula > Candidula unifasciata. Next base: position 82,867 of record CAJHNH020001807.1, on the reverse strand, counting down.
CAAGCAACTAAAGCAGAGACTTCCTGAAAATCTAGATGTATTGAAACATATTTCACTCTTTTCTGTGAGCAACATACTTCAGCCAGTAAAGGACATACCTAAATATTGTAAAGTTATGAAATTTTTAGGGGCTACTGACAATAGTGTCGCGGAAGCAGAATATCAGTTAACCAAAATAAACTTAGTTGAATGGACAAACAAAACAGAAACTGAAGCGTTTTGGAGTGAAGTGAGACAATTTAAAGATGCCTCATCAAACAGTCCATTCTGTAAACTCTTTGAATGTGCCATGTCTGCCATGATACTACCCAACTCAAATGCTGACGTAGAAAGAGTTTTCAGTGCTATGAATTACATCAAATCTAACCTAAGAAACAGGATGAAATTAGACCTCTTAAATGCTATCTTGACAATAAAGTTTGGCCTGATGAGAGTAGGAAAATGCTGTTCCACTTATCAGCTCCCTGATTGTGTATTAAAAGAAATTGGAACAGCTAAAGCATACCAGAGTAATTTGGGATCTGAAGCTTCAACTTCATCATCCAAGCTAAGTTTATCCTGTGGATCTTGTGAAGCAGACATCAGTGAAGATGAGGACATGTGTCTATAGGATAAGTCATTTCAATAGTTTTGTAATTTGTGACTCTTTTCATTTGGATATTTTTTTAAATTTTTCCCACGCAAATTTAGATCTTTTTAGATATTTTTAAACCCCGTTTTGGATCTTTTTTGTCAAAGAAAAGTGGCAACACTGGTCTCATTCACTGCGTCGGGTGTCGAGACGGAAGATACATTGGCTAAGAAAGCACAAAAGGCTGAACAATTGGCTAGAGAAATACTTTCATGCGTGCTATTAGTTAGTTGGTTAGTTAGTTTTCGTTACGGTTCCGGCATCACAGCAATTGCGCTTGGCCCTTAACAGCTCAACCCCCTATACCAGTGATTCCAGTCACAAACTGAGTCAGATACGCTGGATACTTCAAGTGAATGTCATAGCCATACAAAGTGTCCTCAGCAAAACCCACACGATTTGATCTAGCAAACCATAAGGTGCGTACCTCCTTAAACATACTGCGAGAGCAGGCGTCATCGCTAAAAATCAACTTCATTCGACGAATAACTGGGCGATGAGTAGATTAAAACTATTCCTGAACATTCTCCACATGTCCTCAGCCAAGTTGCAGCCACGGCCAGCAAATAAATAGCAGCTATAGCACACGCCTTGTCCCAGGAACACAACGAAGAAAAATACATCACCCATCATTGCCATTATGTGCTGTGACGAGAGCGATGTTCTGAATAACGATAATAACTGATTTAAGAATGACAGAAAAAAAAAGCTTTCGTCATCATCATGTGCTCTGCCAACTGGCGTAGGCGCTCATGGGTCTCCACAGATCACGCTCCCTGGTTGCCTGAATCAGCTCCCGTGATGATATTCCTCCATACCATCGTTTCAGCCCATCCAGCGTCATTTCTCTTGGTCTGCCTCTACACCCCTTTTCCACTGTTCTTTCCAGTTGTCACGATGTTCTCTAATGTCTCTCTTCTCATTATGTTGCCAAAGAACAGTCTTTGTCTATTTCTGATTGTTGTATATAGAGATCTACTTTCGTTAGCTTCTTTCAAGCAATCGTTGTTAGTTACTCTGGCCGTCCAAGGTATTCGTAACATTCGTCTCCGAAACCCACATCTCTGTACATCGAGAGAGCTCGTCCAAAATCTTTGACAAAAATAAAGCCTCGGGGAGCAACAACCAGCAAAGCCAGGACCGAGAGACACACCAGGCGTATGAGATATCTTTCAACCAGCACAGGACTGGCCTCGCTTGCTTCCGAAAGCTAATATGTTTGTTGAGGGTGGATATTTATTACTTTTGGACACGTCTCTGTGTCATGAGAATTATTGCGATTTTTTGTTTCCTCTATCGAGACGACAATTTTTTTGTTTTGTTATAGTAATTAATGGCTCTCCGTATTCCTATTGCCGGGACCCTTTGATACAGTTCCTCTTGCTGTGGTAACCCTTTAACCACACAATCATTTTCCTTGCTTCTTTATAACTTCAGTGAGTTTGTGTTTTCCGATGGTCTTAGACGATCCCCGTGACTTTGGGGGTCACGATCCACAGGTCGAGAGCCGCTGTTGGGAGGTATAGGAATCAGATCTCATGCCGATACCAATAACATACACCGATGACATCTTTCACATCTATAGCACACAATCTAAGCAGGATCGTTGAGACTACATCTTTCTCAGCCTGCTCTGTTAAACGCGCCGATTTAACACAGTTACGTTTGAAAAAAAAGCATCCTGTAGAAGCTGCGTTACCATGTCTGTCCATCCCTCTGGGCTTTCCTCTAAGACCAGCGGTCAATTTAGCACGTACCGTGCCTAATTGTTTGCTAGAATATGCGCGCGTATAGTGCATTTTTTAGCACCAACAAAGCATGGTGTTTCATTAGCTCTTATTGTATCATAAACATCATTTATTGTATCCTCTAACTTTGAAAAAAAAAAAATTTTTTTGAGACCTTACAATCGAATTTGACTTCCGCTACTTCTGCTTCTTCCTCTTCTTCTTCTCTTTCACCTTGTACTTCAGTAAAGTGTCGAAAGGGTTGCGGGGGCTTTTGAGAAGATGTAACGTTAGTTACAGCATAAGCAGCGAAATTGAAATACACTTTGAAATTTTTAACTGACCGCTCGAAGCTATTAAGGAAGATATACAACCGAACAAAAAGTAGATCAGCAAGCTTCACAATATAATAAACACAAACAAAACGTTGTGGCTATAGAGGATAGGATAGGATAGGATAGGATAGGATAGGATAGATAGGATAGGATAGATAGATAGGATATGATAGGATAGATAGCTATTGGAACCCACAGCGGCATAGGAATAAAGGAAGGCAAAAAAACACACGGAGAAGAGAGCTGGAGAATGAGGTTAAAAAGATGGGGAGGACATGGGGAGAGCTCCATGTAATGGCGAAGGATAGACGACTTGGCGTGAGTTGGTTGAGGGTCTATGCTCCATTGGGGGATAGAAAGGCAGAAGAAGAAGGATAGATAGATAAGTAGATAGATAGATAGATAGATAGATAGACAGATAGACAGACAGACAGACAGACAGACAGACAGACAGACAGACAGACAGACAGACAGACAGACAGACAGACAGACAGACAGACAGACAGACAGACAGACAGACAGACAGACAGACAGACAGATAGATAGACAGACAGATAGCTAGATTGACAGATAGATAGAAAGATAGATAGATAGATAGATAGATAGATAGATAGATAGATAGATAGATAGATAGATAGATAGATAGATAGATAGATAGATAGATAGATAGATAGATAGATAGATAGATAGATAGATAGATAGATAGATAGATAGATAGATAGATAGATAGATAGATAGATAGATAGACAGACAGACAGACAGACAGCTAGATAGATAGATAGATAGATAGATAGATAGATAGATAGATAGATAGATAGATAGATAGATAGATAGATAGATAGATAGATAGATATAGATAGATAGATAGATAGATAGATAGATAGATAGATAGATAGATAGATAGATAGATAGATAGATAGATAGATAGATAGATAGATAGATAGATAGATAGATAGATAGATAGATAGATAGATAGATAGATAGATAGATAGATAGATAGATAGATAGATAGATAGATAGATAGATAGATAGATAGATAGGTAAGTAGATAGAAAAAGAATCACGTATCTGACGTAACCTACTAGGGGTAGAATAAAAAAAAAACTTGCACCATACTGAGACATTCTACCACATGGGACTCTGAATGAGTGTGTGTGTATGTGTGTGTGAGTGTGTGTCTGAGAATAATGTTGGTATCAATGATAATGAAGAGGATAGTACCATTGTGATGAAGATGATGACGGTGGTTGTGGTAGTTATAAAGAAGCTGCTGTGACGATAATTGTTGACAAGATAATTATAATTATAATATCATCGAAATTCACGTACACACAACAATTTTTTTTAAATGGTACTGGCAAGCTCTCTCTCTTTCTCTCTCTCTTTCGCTCTCTCTGTCTCTCTCTTTCTCTCTCTCTCTTTCTCGCTTTCTCTCTCTTGCTCTCTCTCTCGTTTTCTCTCTCTCGCTCTCTCTCTTTCTCGCTCTCTTTCTCTCTCTCTTTCTCGCTTTCTCTCTCTTGCTCTCTCTCTCTCGTTTTCTCTCTCTCGCTCTCTCTCTTTCTCGCTCTCTCTCCCTCGCTCTCTCTCTTGCTCTCTCTCTCTTTCTCGCTCTCTCTCTCTCTCTATCGCTCTCTCTGTCTCTCTCTCCCTCTCTCTCTTTCTCGCTCTCTCTCTCTCTCTCGCTCTCTGTTTCTGTCTCTCCACCCCTCTCTCTCTTTCTCGCTCTGTCTCTCTTTCTCGCTCTCTCTCTCTCTCTCTCTCTCTCTTTCTCTGACTCTCTTTCTTTCACACACGAACACTCACACGCCCAACACACAAACATCCACACTTCAAGTTTCACAGCGGAAACGACTCGGCCATGTTTAGGAGTGGTTAAAATCATCAGTTGCTCGCCCACGGAAAAAGTTGCTGACAAGTCAATTTGCCTGTTTCCTGTGTCAGTAAGTTTACGGTGTCTAGATGTGACTCTTGGAAAGACGAGATATGCAGGGATTTTTTTTAACGGGATGACTCTTGGAGAGCGAGGTACTCAAGGATTTATTTAACGGGATGAACGAACGAACGAACGAGCTAGCTTTATTTTCGAAGGGTCACAAATTGGGCACGCAGGCCCGTCTACCATTCGGCCCTTCCAACACCGGTCTTTCACACTGCAGTTGTATTTTATCAATAAGCATGTTATATTAATATGATAATATGCATATTATGAATATCAACAAACAAAAACACAAAAGCATGGGTGGTAAAATGCATGCACACGCTAGCGCACGCACACACACACACACACACACCCACCCACTCATTCACTTAAACACACCCACATACTTTCACACACACACACAAACACACACACATTTACACACATCATACCTACCTACCCACACAGACACGCACATTCCACATACATACATACATACAGATATACACATGCACGCACAGACACACCAAAAGAATCAAATGCAGACACACACAAACACAAACAGACATATCACACCCAATCACACACAGATACAGACACACATGCGACACACACACAAACCCGCATACCAACATTCGCAGACTCACACACGCAGACACACACACACACATAGGCACAAACACACACTGGCTAAGACTTGAAGAGCTCCGTATAAAGGGATTTATTTACCGTATGAGACTTGAAGAGCTATATATAAAGAGATTTCTTTAACCGGATGAGACTTGGAGAGCTACGTATAAGGGGATTTATTCAACGGAATAATGAACAGGCGGTCAGACCGTCTGGCTCGGCACAACTTTGTGGAATACTGATGCATGATAAGGCAGACGTGGTTAGGGCCTTGTGGGAGAGCGTGTACAGTTTGGAGGAGCAGATGGATTACCAGTCTGTTGAGATTGATGCAGGGGGCAGTGACGAGAGGTAATGGCAGATGCTCGAGGCTCAGAGAAAAGACAAGACAGACGTTTAATCAGAATGCTACTGGCACCATTAGTATCAGAGCTCTTCACTGGCTGCTGAAGATGGGGACGGAACGCTTATGGGTATGCCGCGAATGCTGTCATGTTGGTTCGTGAACCAACTCAACTCAACGGGATGACTCTTGGAGAGCGATGTATACAGGGATGTATTTAACGAGATGACTCTTGGAGAACGATGTATACAGGGATGTATTTAACGAGATGACTCTTGGAGAGCGATGTATACAGGGATGTATTTAACGAGATGACTCTTGGAGAACGATGTATACAGGGATGTATTTAACGAGATGACTCTTGGAGAGCGATGTATACAGGAGTGTATTTAACGAGATGACTCTTGGAGAGCGATGTATACAGGAGTGTTTTAACGAGATGACTCTTGGAGAACGATGTATACAGGGATGTATTTAACGAGATGACTCTTGGAGAACCATGTATACAGGGATGTATTTAACGAGATGACTCTTGGAGAACGATGTATACAGGGATGTATTTAACGAGATGACTCTTGGAGAACGATGTATACAGGGATGTATTTAACGAGATGACTCTTGGAGAGCGATGTATACAGGGATGTATTTAACGAGATGACTCTTGGAGAACGATGTATACAGGGATGTATTTAACGAGATGACTCTTGGAGAGCGATGTATACAGGAGTGTATTTAACGAGATGACTCTTGGAGAACGATGTATACAGGGATGTATTTAACGAGATGACTCTTGGAGAACCATGTATACAGGGATGTATTTAACGAGATGACTCTTGGAGAGCGATGTATACAGGAGTGTTTTAACGAGATGACTCTTGGAGAACGATGTATACAGGGATGTATTTAACGAGATGACTCTTGGAGAACCATGTATACAGGGATGTATTTAACGAGATGACTCTTGGAGAACGATGTATACAAGGATGTATTTAACGAGATGACTCTTGGAGAACCATGTATACAGGGATGCATTTAACGAGATGACTCTTGGAGAGCGATGTATACAGGGGTGTATTTAACGAGATGACTCTTGGAGAACGATGTATACAGGGATGTATTTAACGAGATGACTCTTGGAGAGCGATGTATACAGGGGTGTATTTAACGAGATGACTCTTGGAGAGCGATGTATACAGGGATGTATTTAACGAGATGACTCTTGGAGAACGATGTATACAGGGATTTATTTAACGGAATGATATAAGAGGTTGGTCGAGTTGTTAGGGCCATGGCCTATCATGTGGAGACCTGAAGTCCTCTTCTTGGCGTTCTGTTTTGTCTGATAGTCGATGCCGAGTGGCAGAGGTAGTCGTGTCGATCCACAACGTTCTGCCTTCTGAATTTTTTAATCAGTTCAAACACAGACAATCTTCCATACCGTGATGCCAGACTGACCAGCATTCTTTCTCTCTGTGTCCTCTGCCTCTTTTCTTCTCCAAATTTCAGGTACTCTAATTTTCTCCTTTTCATAAATGACCAAAGAAAGTTATTATATCTTTTAGCGTTCTTCTAATGTACACTCTTTTTGAATTCTGGGCTTTTGTTTTGTTCTAGATCTGGACTTTTGTGTGCACATCTTTCTGTCTGTCTGTCCATCCGTCCGTCGGTCTGTCTGTCTGTCTATCTGTTTGTCTGTCTGTCCGGCCTTCTGTGTATTTCTCAAAAATGACAGACACCAAGGCTGATACAGGTAAAAATCATCATCACTTCCATACCGATAAGCATAGATAGTCATGTTTCATCACCCTCACACAATCACCAGACTCACGGATCAGGTCAATGTTCTTGTCTTGTATCATCCAAAGTATGAAGCCATCCATGTATTTTATCTCTTGGCCTTCCCTTTGCTTTCCATCAATTTTGCCAGTTGGTGCCAGGGTCGCAAGTTCATCCCCTCTCTTAAAATGTCATATAAACACCGTCTGCCTGCTTTTCATATTTCTAATCAGTTTACAATTTTCATCTGTATCGACGAAGACTGCTTCGCTTATTTGTTTTTGTGATATTCTTTACATTCATTTAAAGAACAACCTCTCCGCTGCGAGTAACAGTTATTCAGCTTGTCACGTACAGGCGGCCGGTGTGATTGCGACAACAACACATGTTAAAAGCTTGAAGTATAAGGCTGTCGCCATATGACCAAATATCCAAAAACCCACCCGCCCACCGCTCCCTCTGGCTTCCAAAGTACTAGTAGTGGTGATGTTAGTGGTAGAAGAAGAAGGAGCAGTTAGGGTGGGGGTGGGGGGAGGGGGAGAGAAGGAAAACTATTAGTATTAGTTATAGTAGAAATCACCGGCTGTGAATTCCAGTGGAAGGTCCCGGTTAATCGTCCGCTTGGACTTTTGGCTTTCACCTGGACCTGATTTTTGCGTGTACAACAGTTTTTCATTTCCCTGCCTCATGGGCAGCTGTACTCCGACTTCGAAGGAAGACGTCAGGCCTATTTCTAGGTTGACTGTGGCCATTGTTTTGTGTGGGTCGAGACGTTGCCTGATTTGTGTGGTGTCCATTTTGTCTCCTCCGCAGGTGTTGCCCTCGGAGTACCCCTTTGGGGCAGCCCCCTGTGGAACAGTTAGCCCTCAAGGGAAGGCAGGGGCAGATCATGGGCATTCCCCGCCATCCAAGGAGGCTTCCATGCATGCAGAGCCGGCACATGGCGCTCTGGTTCTGGGCTCACCCAAGGAATCGTCACGTCCTGCACATGCCTGCTTAACCTCACAACCGTATCAGGCCTCCCGCTCAACAGGGGCTGCGCCCTCTGGAAGTCAGCGGGGAGCAGCCCGTGGGTTTTGGACTTTTGTGACCACACAGATAGGTACATTCTTTTTTCTTCGCACGTTAGATTTCTTTGACGAGCCGTTAGCCTGACAGAATTTTACATCCTGCATCAGACATATCGTTATCAGTTTTGTCCCAACACTCGGGCGAGTGGGGTCTTTGGGTGTGGACATTCGGTCTTTTTCAGTTCAATACAAATTTTGATGGTCAGATTTTGATCCGTATGATCTAGTTTTGTCGGACAATTAGGATGATTGCTGTTGTGGTGTACCTCAGCGCGGTGTCGACGACACTGAGGGTTAACCGAGGATGTACATGAATGGCCAGCCTATGGATGGTTGCTGTTGTGGTTTACCTCAGCGCGGTGACGACGACACTGTGGGTTAACCGAGGATGTACAAGGATGGCCAGCCTATGGATGGTTGCTGTTGTGGTGTACCTCAGCGCAGTGACGACGACACTGAGGGTTAACAGAGGATGTGCAGTGAACAATGTTCTCTTTACTCCGCAGTCTTTTAACCAAGGGTTGTAATTTTGGCTGTACGTTTGGCAAACCTACTCATGTTCCTAATGAGTTTTTATAACATTTTTTCACCCAAGCGTTTGGGGGCGGGCTGATGAGAGCCACAAGGACACATCACCTCTGGGGGCCGCCGAACTCCGAGATCCCCTGACAGCTCTGTTAATGCTCATTTGAGACATTATCCGTGGCGCACGACGAGGACGTGCTGTAGGGGTCTTGCGTGAGGTTCCGTACAACCAGGATAGTTAAGGACTGGCGCCCGAGTGACGCACGGAGTATCTCCTTATACACATCATGTTGGACTTAACTTCCCCTCACGCCTGTGACATAAATCACCGCCCCACATAGTAGAAGTGAAAGTAGTCATAGTAGTAGTAGTAGTAGTAGTAGTAGTAGCAGTAGCAGAAAACAGGTAGTATTCGTAATAACAATAGTAGTCGTTGTATTACTAGTAGCAGCAATATGAGTAATAGCAGTAGTAGTAGTAGTAGTAGTAGTAGTAGTAGTAGTAGTAGTAGTAGTAGTAGTAGTAGTAGTAGTAGTAGTAGTAGTAGTAATAGTAGTAGTAGTAATAGTAGTAGTAGTAGTAGTAGTAGTGGTAGTAGTAGTAGTAGTAGTAGTAGTAGTAGTAGTAGTAGTAGTAGTAGTAGTAGTAGTAGTAGTAGTAGTAGTAGTAGTAGTAGTAGTAGTAGTAGTAGTTAGTAGTAGAAGAAGAAGTAGAAGAAGAGAAGAGAAGAAGAAGAAGAAGAAGAAGAAGAAGAAGAAGAAGAAGAAGAAGAAGAAGAAGAAGAAAGAAGAAGAAGAAGAAGAAGAAGAAGAAGAAGAGAAGAAGAAGAAAGAAGAAGAAGAAGAAGAAGAAGAAGAAGAAGAAGAAGAAGAAGAAGAAGAAGAAGAAGAAGAAGAAGAAGAAGAAGAAGAAGAAGAAGAAGAAGAAGAAGAAGAAGAAGAAGAAGAAGAAATAGAAGAAGAAGTAGAAGAAGAAGAAATAGAAGAAGAAGTAGAAGAAGAAGAAATAGAAGAAGAAGTAGAAGAAGAAGAAATAGAAGAAGAAGTAGAAGAAGAAGAAATAGAAGAAGTAGAAGGACGACCCATGTCTAAGATGCCCTTGTGTGTAAGAAAACGTCGTTCACTTAGCCTGCACAAAGAGATCTACCATCTCTTACACAACTGCAAGTGCTGCTTGTGTTTGTCTGTTTATGAGAACTCGCTGAGAGCTCTTATCTGCACGTCTCGTGTATTTTGACAACCCGGGTACGGTCTGGAGATCCCAGGCGATGTTTGCACAATCTGCACGTTCCTCTCCTACACGTGACTACATCTTTGGGAAGCGCGGTCCGACTAGTGTGTGCCAAAGATGGGGGCGTGAGTGACGAGTTGGGGCCGGCTAGCTGGCTGTAGGTAGAGATAAGTTTCTAATGAGATATCGGGAATTTGAGGTTTCGGGGAGCAAAAGGGAGGGGGTGGGGGAGGGTGTGGAGGAAAAATGGAAGTACTGAAAGAATATACAATGTTCAAGGTACTTCTTTTTCTTTTTTCCGTTTCCGAGTGACGTAATTGCATTGTGTCTGTTTTACAGCATATTGTGACGAAAGGGCAGATCATGGGCATTCTTCGCGATTTGAGGAGACATCAAATGTTGAGCCAACACCTAGGCTCACCCGGACAATGGTCACGTCCTGCACATGACAGCTTAACCTCACATCCGTTTGATGAGCTTCCAACTTATGACGGGCTGCGCCCTCTGGTGATCAGCAGTGGGTAACCCGCAGGTCCGGGACTTAGATGACCACACAAACAGGCACATTCTTTTTTCAGCATGAGTGACACCTTTAATGTTTCATCTGCACACTTAGCACGACAGTATGGAATAGCATGATTTCTTTATCTGGCCCAGACGCTTTGGCGAATGAGGCAAATGGTAACGGGCATTTGAACCTTTCTAAAACAATAAGACTTTTAACGGTTTAAGACCTTGCTTTTACACTATAGGTCATTATCTTCTTCTTCTTCACGTTCACCAGCTGTAAACTCTGGCGGAAGGTTCTGGTTGCTCGTCCACTACTGAACTGCAGTCCTGCTCCAGAACCTGAGTGTTGCGTGTGCATCAGTTTTACAGATCTCATTCTCTTGAATACAGAATGTTGGTTCCTTGCCTCTCGGGCAGATGCACTCCGACTTCAAAGGAAGCTTCCCAATTAGTCGACTCTTACGACATGCTTTTGGGGAGGCAGTGGGTCTATTCTTGTTTTCCCCACAATGGGGCCCCGGAACCCACACGGGGGTATAGGTCATTATCTGACCGAGATTTGAGTCTAGACAGCGACTGACAATGGCAGGTTGTCGTGGAGTTCCTCAACTCGGTGAAGATAATGTTGAGGCACGGCAAATGGTATACAGAGACACAGCTGTACCTGGAGATAAAGCCCGCAGGAGATGTTGCTCGTCTAAGCTACGAGCACATCTCTTAGACAGGGACTGAGTATCAACAGTTCAGTAGTTCTTTAACTAGACAGACGTTTTAACCGAGAGTTATCAAATTCCGAAACTAGAGGCTTTTAAGCTGAAAGGCTATAGAAAAATTATAGAAAAACTGATATTTAAGAAGATCTGAACGTAAAGAAAGATCGGCTAGTAAACAGCTACTGGTCCTGGAGGCTGAAATATTTTGGTCATATCAAACGCATTGGCAAAATGGGGAAAATAATAGTAGAATGCATGGTGTGAGGACGGCAGGGCAGACTAACACAAAGACTGGGCATAGGATATAAGTGACTCCTTGAATATAAAAGTACACAAGGTGGGAGAACTGGCGAGAAACCTAGTTTCTTTTAGGCAAACCTTGATTGTAACAACGTCCCGCAAAAATACCCGCTGCATGATGATGATCATGTCTGTAAACTCCTTTTATAGAACGTTTAGAAAGCAATGGCCAACTACAAAATTTTCCCAGAAAAAAACACACAACAGCCAAAAAAAACCTTCTGTAAAGGAAACGCAACTAACTATAAAACTTGAGTTTGGAGTGTACATCCGTTTTAACTCCTTCAGTTCCAAACAGTTATTACGTTAACTGCTCCTATTCCAGGGATCTGGGACCAAAAAAAAAAAAATAAAAATAAAAAAAAAAACATTAAATACGTATGTCTTAATGAGTTCAGCAAAAACTCTTTGAGACCGAGGTGACACAAATTATTGTGTAGAGAACAAACTAACATTAAACATCCACAAGACCCCATCAGCAGACTCAACAAAAAGCAACATACAACAATTTTCCGTCTACGAACAAGACACAGCAGGCTCAACTATCACATGCGTAAAATAAAGATTCTACAGTCCCCACAGTGTGCCTGTCAAACAGGACCGCAAACACTTAAGCACATTCTGCAGACCTGCCCGCTCTACCTACAACTTTGAAAAGACACCTGGCCTCAAGAGCAAAGTGTGCAGAGCAAGCTATGAGGAACTATGCAGGACCTGCTACTGACATGCGAGTTCAAAGAGGCAAACCACCTGATAATGGTCTGATCTGAGCGTACGCAAATAATCGCAAAAAAAAAAAAAGACACAAATCATTCTCATACAAACGGTTAACTATACGAAAGGTCTGTGATAGAAGGTAGGAAGGATATTTTATTATCTTGGAAATGTTCAAAGGACGTAAGGCGAGTTGCTCGGTACTGAAAGAGTTAAAGAGCTACCCTAATCTTTTGCATACAGTTTGGTCATTACCTCTCACATAGAAGCACTTTGACTTCGAATTAAAAACTCCCAAAGTGGTTTAATTTTACGTCATGCTGTCAGAGGTGCAGAAAGCCTATTCTTTTCACTTCTTCTTCAAAATGAGTTTGCGGAAGCCAGATGAAACGACGAAGATTGATGACAGAGACCAAAGGTTACCAGTTAGACAACATAAAAGTTAACGGGGGCCGTGTTAGCGTAGTCAATAGGAGACTCGCTTTCAAATCCAGCTGCGACTCGCTGCAGACCTCGGCTGGTGTTCGAAACCGGGCGGTTCCCGGGGTTAACCAAGCCTCTGGGTAATGGGTACCAGAGTTGACACTCTGGGGTTAATGAGGGAACGTCGCTGTAGCTACGGAATTACGTGCGGACGGCGACACAGGCGGACAGTTTCTTATCGCCTGTCCGTACTGGTGGCAGAGCACTCATAACTGTGTGCAGGGACGCTGGTTCACATCTCCCGACTTTTACCTTTAATTATGTTTTTTTTTTTTAAATACACAGGATAAAACGTAATTGGGAAGGATCGTCTGGGAGCCCTACGTGGTGCATTATTTGCACAACAGGATGATGATGGTGATGATGAGGATGGGAATAATGTTGATGATACTGATCATGATGATGATGATGATGATAGTGATAATGATGAGACAATTGTGATAATGATGAAGATGATGATAGTACCGATAATCATGATGATAATAATAAAAATGATGTTAATAATGATGAGTATACTAATGATGATGATAAAGATGTTGGTGATGATAATTATGATAAGGATGGTAGTGAGGATGATAATAATGATGCTGATATGATACAAATGATAATCATGATAATGCCGATGAGAATGCTGATAATTGTGATGATGATGATAACGTTGTTGTTGTCATGATGATGGTGATGTTTATAATGAAGATCAGGAAGATGATGATGATAATGTTCATGATGTTGATAATGATGATGATGTTGATGATGATGATGATGATGATGCATGTTAGTATCGTCAATCCCCCGTGTGGGTTCCGGTGTCGATTGTGGGGAAAAGAAGAATAGACCCACTGCCTGCCCAAAAGCATGTCGTAAGAGTCTACTAATTGGGGAGCTTCCTTTGAAGTCGAAGTGCATCTGCTGGAGAGGCAAGGAACCAACAGCCTGTATTCAAGATAATGAGATCTGTAAAACATGCACACGCAACACTCAGGTTCTGGAGCAGGACTGCAGTTCAGTAGTGGACGAGCAACCAGAACCCTTCGCCAGAGTTTACAGCTGGTGAACGCGAAGAAGAAGTATCGTCAATGAAGACGGTATTTTAGACTAATCGAAAGGATAACGTGGTAAATATGGCGCTGACCGAAATTATTTGCAATATTTGTAATTTCCAAATAAACATTTTAGGACGAGTCGACACTGAGGCTAGGCCTTTGGAGTCAACTTATTTTCTTCTTTCTTTTGTCAAAATCTGCTTGTGCCGCTAGGCGTCGCAGTCTATCAGATGATCGGCAACCGAGCCAGGGCGCGCTCAGTCGCTTCATATTCCGTGATGTTATGAAGTCTCAAGTTGTCCGTGACTCCTTCAATCCATCTTCTTCTTGGTCTTCCCCTGCCTCTTGGTGTTTCGATTTTCATGTTGTATGCTCTTGATGCTGGCATCGTTGTTTCGATTCTCATTAGGTGACCAAACCATTTCATTCTTTGCTTCTCAATAAATTTAACGATGGGTATGGTTCCAATAGTTCTTGTAATCACATCGTTTCTCACTCGATCTCTTCTGGTTTTATTCGCAGCCATTCTCAAACATCTCATTTCACAGGTGGTTAGCCTTCTCTCGTGTTCTTTTGTTAATGTCCAAGTCTGACATTGATAACCTAATGTCGATATGAATATTGTATTTATAATTTGTCTTTTTATCTCAGCTGGGACAGCAGGGTGTTTTAAAATTGGGGCAAGCTGGTATGCGACATTGTTGGCTTGTTGGATTCTTGCTTCAATCTCTCTGTCTATTTTACCATTGAATGTAAAGATACTTCCCAAGTATTTAAATTCTTGCACTTGTTTTAGGCTGTGATCTAGAATCTTTATGGCGATGGTCTGTTGCTCTCTACTTATGCTCATGACTTCTGTCTTTTCAGTATTGATCTTCATATGATCCTTGAGGTAACGGTCGTGTAGTAGGTTTATGTGGTCTTGCCGCTGTTTACTATCACTCTGAAATATGTATTGATCGTCGGCAAAGAGCAGCTCATTGAAGTCCTCCTGTTTATCGACATCTGTTGGTGTTATGTCTATTTTATTAATATTGTCCATAAATATTATGAAAAGTAAAGGTGATAATACACAACCTTGTCTTACTCCTGATGTTACTGGGAACCAGTCTGTGATGCCAGCTCTTGTTCTAATGGCGCTTTCACTTTGTCTATAAATAGCCCTAACACAATCTAAAATTGTTCCATTTATACCGTAGTTTTCAAGAACTTTCCATAATAAATTTATGTTTACTCTGCCGAAAGCTTTTTCTTGATCTATGAAAGCGATGTCAACGCACTAGACTATTTCCGGTTCTGGTAAAATTAGAACATGCCAACCTTGTTGTTAGCAGACAATGCTTACAGTAGCGTGGAATGCTAAGCCAATTTATGAGGTGCAAATACGCTAGTCACAATTATAAATATCATCATCATTATCATCATTATCATCATCATAAAACAACAACGTTATCATCGTCATCATCATAAAACAACAACGTTATCATCACCATTATCATTATTATAAACATCATCATCATCTTAGTCATCATCACTATTATCATCATCTCATCACAAACATCATAAACATCATCATCATTATCAGCATTATTGCCATCATCATCACTATAATTTGTATCATCGTCAGTATCAGCATTACCATCCTCATCACTATTATCATCCTCATTGTCATCATCCTCAGCATCATCATTATTGTGGTCATTATCAACACCAACAAAACCAGGACGGGACCAAGCACAGACAGAGTTTGCAGCGCTGATAAGAGGATAAGTTTCAGTTTGTAGTTCGTTTCATCCACTCAATCGTCTGCAGAAGATGTTAATTCTCTGTATATCCCGCTCTATATTCGACGGTTTTTTAAAATAATATATCCAACATTCCTGAGCCTAGCCCCGCCACATCTGCGTTTCCTTATCTCAAATAAGAAGTGATGTTTCTGCATTCGTTGCGTCGAGGCTTGGGCACGCTTTCGTCAAGCAGACGTGCAGTCTGATGACTTGCTCGTTTTGCGAAACTTGAATGTTAGCAGAATTTGTTTCATTGCTGCTGAGATTAGAGTTTTTACATTTTCATTTTTTTTTTTAAAATTCTTAGTCTATATCGTTTAGATCGGTTGGTAATTTTCATGAACAATTTTTTCTGATTTAAAAATGATTAATTCTGAACTTTCTTTTTCTAGTTCAGAAAAGGTTAAATAAAACCAGTATATTCATGATTTATAAAGTTCTAAACGAAACCTTCTTTTTTAAAGTTGAGAAGAATCTAAATCAAGAACTTTCTCCCTATGTGTGTGACCTACTCCACCCCGCCCCCAGGACTGTCGATCCCAAGGATCGATAGCGCCCATTTTGAGAACCACTTGTCTAGACAGATCACGCTGTATAAGATCATAGCGACCAATATCAGACGCAGTGTTGCCACTTTGGATGTTTTACATCCAGATTTAGATGTTTTCCCTTGCATTTAGATGGCGTTTTTGACGTTTAGATGGTAGATGTTTTTTTTAGATGTTTTTCATTCGGAGTGAATTTATCAAATCTAACCAAAGAAACAGGATGAAATTGGACCATTTAAATTCTATCTTGACAATAAAATTCGGCCTGAAAAGAGTAGGAAAAGGCTGTTCCACTTATCAGCTATCTGATTGGATATTAAATGAAATTGGAACAGCTAAAGCATACAAGAGTCATTTTGGATCTGAAGCTTCAACTTCATCATCCAAGCTAAGTTTATCCTGTGGATCTAATAAGGCAGACTTCAGTAAAGATGAGGACACGATTCTATAGGGTAAGTCATATCAAATGGTAGGTAATTTCTGAATCTTTCCATTTGGAAGTTTTTTCTAGACGTTTTCCACGCAAATGTAAATGTTTTTGGATATTTTTGACTCCGTTTTGGATGTTTTTTTGTCAAAGAAAAGTGGCAACACTGATCAGACGTGACTCCCGACCCACGCTCGTAACCATCTGGGACACAAGGTTCCTTCAAAAGTCTTTCAGTCTCCTGCAATGCCTGGTGTATGAATAACTCCGCCCAGGGAGGCTGCGTGGTCTCGAAGTATCGTGTCCGCTTCGAGTGCTAGAGGCTCCGGGATCAAACCCCGGTAAGCGCTTGGATTTTTTTCATGTGGACTTCTAGTAATTCTCCCTGGTCTCTGGGTAGTGAAATATTGAGTTAAAAATCTACCAACAGTATTTCAGGATCGTCGTCGGTGCTACAGAGCCTGTGCACTGTGCGGAGCTTCTTCGGACTGGGACTTGAGTTAGAAGAAGAATGGATCACTTGGGTGTTACTACCTGTGTGCCATGATGTTGATCCGTTGTTCAAACCCCAAACCTCATGACTCTGCCCCTTGATTTCACCCTTTAGCATTCTGTGCTCTCTGACATCTTATTTTTGGTCAGAGTAAACTATTAAAACCTGGCCTCCCGAAATGGTCACTACCACTGTATATATTGCCACTTTAAATGTAATTTCGAAAAATTCACTATTTTTTGTCATGGATTTCTCTTCACCTCACGTATCTCCTATTAAAACCCTTCTGGTGCCGAAGGTGCCTTAACTAGACATTCTTACTCACACACTGCTTAAGATGGTTTGCCTTGTCCTTTGTGACGTCATGGCATGTGAAAAGACTCATAAATAAACTCAAAACTTAGTCATCACAGGCCGTAACATGATTATCTCCCATGGGAACCAATTATTTCCGTTAGCAATCCGCTGTGCTGCTAGAGTTATCCGATCTTGGATTCTCTGTTTGCTTACAGGGGTAAACTGTTTATGATTGCATGTCTTAATCTGATGTTCATAGAGGAACCCATTGTTATACAAATGCCAGAGGAATGCTTCACAGACAACTTCTTTCCCGAGGTGCAGTTGCCTTATGTGGGATCCTGGACCTTATTTTCCAGACAAAATAATGGACCCATAATTTCTTTTAAAAGCATTCTTTAAATGGTAACTTATATAAGAATTTGCTGAAATCAGAGGGAGGTGGGGTGGGGGGGGGGGGGCAATGAAAAGACACAAAGTCCCTATCAAGCATGTCTTACAAGGCAGCTAATTAAAGATCTTTCTTCTTAGTTGGAGCGCATGTGCCTGAGAGATGAGGAACTCGGGACTTCAGGTTACATGGTAACCCTCGAGGGCCTCAATACAACTTTCTGGTTAAACAGGGCTTACAATGGGCTTGTACAATGTAGGACTCTCAGCCTTGAGGTGGTAATCCTGGGGACTACAATCCTTAAGGAAACGAACTGAAATACAACATCAATCTAGGCGTCAAGTTTTTCTGTGTTGGTTTTAAAGAACCTCACGCAAGACACATGTTACACGCCAACAGCATGCACCACTACGTACCATTCGTGTGCCAGTATAAACAGAGACGGCAGGGGATCTCGGAGCTTGTGGTCTTAGTAGCAATGTCCAGAAAATCTCTGGCCCTCATCATGCCACACCCACCCCCAACTTCCTCATACATGGATGATAGCGTCTATTGAGAACTCTTTGTTTAATGAGAGAAACCCAGTGCCCAAGCCTACTGCTAAATGATAATCAGTAGTTCACACATCTTTTTTATCAAAAGTCCCACTAAAAAGCAATATCCTACTTGATTATACAAGAAGTTCAGATTCATCTCAATCCGTCTAGACATAAAATCGACCTTACTTCGAAGTTGATATGCCTGATGGACAAGGAAACAACAGACTGCACACAAATAAGGCAGTTCTGTAACACGGATGTGCACGCAAAACAAGTCCTGGAATGGACGACTAGCCAGGATGTTCCACCAGAGTTTACAACTTATGAACGCAGATAAAATAGCAATAGTGAGACAGGAAACTAGGAAAAGAACTATATCTTTAGGGTCATTCAGCAGTGTGGCAGACACCCCGTTCAACTGTGTAAAACGGTTAAACTCTGGCACCGGACGGTTAGGAAGTAACCTGGTGTTTAAAATCTTGGGAAACCCTGATTCAGTGTAGAGCAAAGACAAACAGTAGATTGTTTTTGAAGTCTTGCTTTGATGAAATATTATAAACCTGAAGCCCGGCTCTCTAGACAAAACTCCTTGTGGTCCGGGTTCACTCCCGGGGGTAGGCAGAAAAGCCACATTCCTCCCAGATTAACGGTACCTATAATGGAATCAATGCCGAAGGGTAGCGATATCCATAGTACCGAGCCAAAGGGTTTACAACTCATGGTTTCTGGATACGTTAAAAAAAAAAATATAAACCTGAAACTTAGAAAGAAAAAAAATTACGCACACATACAGAGGCACATTTGGAACAAATTGTAGACACATACTCTCACAAACACGCACAGACACTAACGCACAGACACTTATACACACACATATGCGCACGCACACGCTTGGAATTAATTAGTTAGTCTTTTCCCGTGAGCCAGAGACGGTTACTAGTACTATCGGAATTAGAACTCTTCGCTTGCTGCTGAAGATGAAGACGGAGCGCTTATGGGAGTGTCCTGAGTGTCCCGATCACTGTGATGTCGATTCTTGATTCAACATTCAAAATTTAGTAGACTGTTTTGGCAAAGTCTAGTTCTGAAGACACATTCTAAACACCAAATTTACAAAGCAAATAATTATAGACACGAACATACACATTCAAACAACACAAACACTTACGCGCACGCACGCACGCACACACACACACACTCACACACATACACACAAACAAACGCCAGAAACAACAGTAAAATACCTTCTACTTCGCTATAAATGGGGGGGGGGGCAATCATAGATGAAAGCAATGTTTTGATTATTTCAAGGTGGGCCACTTCAAAGAAAGGTTTTGGAAACGAGGTTCATTTTAATTAGTCCTGGAACTCTGATAAACCAACCAATAAAATTGGTGGGGGAAGGGGGGGGGGGATTTTAGACCAGTGATTCCCAACTGGTTTAGATATCGGACCCTATTTTTTCGAATGTCTGCCACGGACTCAGACAGAGAACTTACAAATAATCAGATTTAGTTGCGAATCTTTTACCAGCGTCTTAACATCCACAGCCCACCAAAACAGGAGAAATTGTGTTGTGGCCCAGCTGACAGCTAACTAAAAAAAAAAAAAAAAGAAGAACAGAAATTAGTTTATTTGTTAAATCTTATGTCACAGAGTTTCTATCCCAATTTCTCACCACCACCCAACCGCCCCCCACCCCCAAACAGACAGTCGAATATATCAAGGGGTGGATAGACTGAGTGCAGTCGTGGGACCCAGGCTGCAGGCAGTCGTGGGACCTAGGCTGCAGGCATTCATGGGACCTAGCCTGCATGCAGTCGTGGGACCCAGGCTGCACTCTCTCGTGGGACGTAACGCAGGTGGGTTGAGGGTAAACCCAGTTCTAGATGTTTTAGTGTTTTTAAGCGCATCAGCAAGCCGGGAAACCCGCCCTTACCTCCCTCGAAAATATTGGACTGTCCTGTGAAGTCATCCTGGGGTTGGGGGGGGGGGTGGGAGGAATTGGGAAAGCGCCGTCATAGAATGACAATGTTCAGCTGATGGGAACATCTTTTGATTCTTATCCTTACGGTGTTAATCTTAGAGACTGCAATCCTAGAGGAGAAAAACTACCTACCGTATACTATCTCATGATTAGACAGACATATGTGGCGGACCACCTATGCTTTTTAGCGGTCCACAGGTTGAAGAACACTGCTCAGTTGTTCACTATTATGTGCCCATGTGGACTGCGTGAGCAATACTACGGAACCTGTCCTGCAAGAATGTACAGTCCAATAAAAAATGAATACTGGTCAGGTGAGTCAACCCAAGACCGGCTCCAGTTGACGGTTCATGCTGCTGACGTCAACAAACCGGGCTAACGATACGTTAACACAGCGTTTCTCAAACTTCAAGCAAAATAAATACAATAATAATAATAATAATAAAAATAATAATAATAATTTTGCGGCACACCTACCCTTAGAGCGGTTTGAAAAAAAAAAAAAAAAAGTGCAAATTTAGTCAAGCAGATTTGGAAAAATTCTTGATTATGCCGCCTCACCCCTGACATACGCGGCACTCACTTTGAGAATGGCTGCGTTAACGTATCTTTAGCCCGGTTTGATGACGTCAGCAGCATTCCCGTCAGCTGGAGCCGGTCTTCATCAACCCTGTACTAAAAGTTATAGGCAACTAAAATTAAATGCCTAAAAACAGTGAGGACCATAAGGGTTAAATTTGGTCGTCGTTAGAGCTTTTTTTTGGACAAATAATTGAAGTCATTTAATAAAAATAATTGCTCAAGAGTCCATTATGGTGCTTTCCCTATATCCCTCAGTAGGATGACGTCATAGGAGGTCCAATATTATTGGGGATGGTAAGAGCGGATTTTCCGGCTTTCCGACGCTTTTAACTACCGCAAAACATCTAGAACTGGGCCTAACCCCAACTCACCTACGTCCTACGTGAGAGTGAAGTCTAGTTCCCACGACTACATGCAGTCTATCTACAACCCCCTAAAATATTCGACTGTTTTGGGGGTAGATATTGGGATAGAAACTCCCTTTTTGTGTGGGCTGTAGGTGTTCTTGCAAAGGGCCGCATTTAGTCCGCATGCCACGTTTGGCATGCCTCCTTTACAGCCCGCCTGAAAGAAACTCGGTCTCTCACCAGCTGACCCGCTTTATGCACTTGTCTGCCCAAGTTTATCTCTTATATGTTAAAACACATGAATTCAGCTCGTTTATGAGCAAGGCGCGAATTCTCTCATACTCGAGGTTTGAAAACAAAAACAAAAATTAGAGGATGAAACAGCGAAAAACACAAGACTCAGCAGTAAATAAATGCAAATTTGATAATATAATTCGCGACAGAAACGAGCGAGAAAAATCCCTCTTTTCTTTCTTCAGCCTTCCCATTCCCACCTCTCTCTCTCTCTTTCTCTATAGAAGTAAAATTCGTTCGTTCTTTCGTACCCAATCTCTCAATATCTTACTCTATGTTTCTTTGTTCCTATCTCTCTCTCTCTCTGAAATTAAAGTTCATTCAAATTCTCTCTCTCACTCTCTGTTTCTTTGTTCAGTTCTCTCAGTCAGAAAAAAAAGTTCATTTAGTCTCTCACTCTAAAAACAGATCGTTTGTTCTTCCTCTACTCCGTTAGTTCATTTGTTACTTTATTATCTCCTCTCTCTTTTTTGAAATGCAAAGTTTGCGCGTTCTCCCTCTCACTTGCTATCTTCCTTTCTCCCACGTTTCCATCTCTCTCTCTCTCTCTCTCTCTCTCTCTCTCTCTCTCTCTCTCTCTCTCTCTCTCTTTCTCTGAGTATACAGTTCGCCCGTTTTACCTCTTTGTGTGAGTGTGTATGTCTGTGAGTGGGTCTGTGTGTGTATGTCTATATGTGCTTGTCTGTCTGTCTGTATGTATGTATAACACACACACACGCACGCACGCACGCACACACACACACACACGTATGTATGTATGTATGTATGTATGTATGTATGTATGTATGTATGTATGTATGTATGTATGTACGTACGTATGTATGTATGTATGTATGTATGTATGTATGTATGTATGTATGTATGTATGTATGTATGTATGTATGTATGTATGTATGTATGTATGTATGTATGTATGTATGTATGTATGTATGTATGTATGTATGTATGTATGTATGTATGTATGTATGTATGTATGTATGTATGTATGTATGTATGTATGTGTGTCTGTGTGTGTGTGTGTGTGTGTGTGTGTGTGTATGTATGTATGTATGTATGTATGTATGTATGTATGTATGTATGTGTGTGTGTGTGTGTGTGGGTGTGTGTGTGTGTGTGTGGGTGTGTGTGTGTGTGTGTGTGGGTGTGTGTGTGTGTCTGTGTATGTATGTATGTGTGTGTGTGTGTGTGTGTGTGGTGTGTGTGTGTGTGTGTGTATGTATGTATGTATGTATGTATGTATGTATGTATGTATGTATGTATGTATGTATGTATGTATGTATGTATGTATGTATGTATGTATGTATGTATGTATGTATGTATGTATGTATGTATGTATGTATGTATGTATGTATGTATGTATGTATGTATGTATGTATGTATGTATGTATGTATGTATGTATGTATGTATGTATGTATGTATGTATGTATGTATGTATGTATGTATGTATGTATGTGTGTGTGTATGTGTGTATGTGTGTATGTGTGTATGTGTGTATGTGTGTGTGTATGTATGTATGTATGTATGTATGTATGTATGTATGTATGTATGTATGTATGTATGTATGTATGTATGTATGTATGTGTATGTGTGTGTATGTGGGTGTGTACGTGAGTAAATGAATGGGTGGGCGTGTATGTGGGTGTGTACGTAAGTAAATGAATGGGTGGGCGTGTGTATGTGGGTGTGTACGTAAGTAAATAAATGGGTGGGTGTGTGTATGTGGGTGTGTGTATGTGGGTGTGTGTATGTGGGTGTGTGTATGTGGGTGTGTACGTAAGTAAATGAATGGGTGGGTGTGTATGTGGGTGTGTACGTGAGTAAATGAATGGGTGGGTGTGTATGTGGGTGTGTGTATGTGGGTGTGTACGTAAGTAAATGAATGGGTGGGTGTGTATGTGGGTGTGTACGTGAGTAAATGAATGGGTGGGTGTGTATGTGGGTGTGTGCGCATTCGAATGTGCCCATGCATATCACCATCAAAGCTTGTGTGTTTTCTCTTGGTATTCACAATTTTCATGTTATTACATGATAGTACCTTGCTTCATTGGGAACATACAAGTGCTGTGTCAAAATAAGTAAGGGGGGGGGGGGGGTCGGTATGTGTGTTTGGAAGGGCCGAATGTAAGACAGGCCTGCGTGCCAAGTTTGTAACGCACTGAAAATAAAGTTTGTTCCTTCGTTTGTTCTCTCTCTCTCTCTCTTTCTCTTTCAGTGAGAATAAAGTTCACTCGGGCTTTCTCTCTCCTCTCTATTCATTTGCTGAATTTAAAGTTCACCAGTTCCACCCCCTTCTCCCTTCTAATCTTGCTCTCACTCTGTATCTGAAAATACATTTCATTCATTCGTTCACTGTTTTATTTTCTCAGTCTCTATTCACTCTTTGAATGTATAGTTCGCTCGTTCACACTCTATCTCTCTCCTTACCTCACCCTGTCTCCGAAAAAAATTAGTTCTCTCATTGATTCGTTAGTTTATTCTCTCTCTCTCCCTCCCTCTCTCTCTCTCTCTCTCTCTCTCTCTCTCTCTCTCTCTCTGTCTCTCTCTCTACCTAGCCTCCCCTTTTTGCACTCACACTTAAGTGCAAAGAAAACTAACTCTGACAAACAAAATGCAACCCTTTGAAACTGGCTGTCTGATTGGCCGATTTGCCGCCGAGGTTACCGTGTGCACAGATGGTTTTCAAAGCTGATTTCTGACGAAAATACCGCACCCCTGGCCAGATTCATGAAGAAATCAGCCTGAAGATAACAATAAAATTGAAACACGCTGTGTAGAGATTCTGTGAGTGAAAATATGCACCGCAGACAGAGAGAGAGTAGTACTTGATAACTGGATATCTTCTTGTAAAATGTTGATGTCAGCAACTTAGCCATGCAGAAAACATTGGGTGGCGGAGGGCAGAGCCATCTTAACAGCACTATGGGCCAAGGCCCTTACCACACCCACTCACGGGGACGAAACGTAAATGGTCCGTTTATTTATTTTATTGATGCTCTAACAAAACGGGTGTTAACACATACAAACATATTCTTGAGGCACAATAATTATTACGAATGTCGTATATGGTTAGTCACATGACACAGATTAGCATAGGGAATGTATGTATAAATATAATCTGGTGGCCCCTCCCCCTCCCTCTGCGATGGTCCTAGCCTGCGTAACGACGGCTATGGTGGTTGGGTGGGGGGGGGGGGCGCTTTAGATATTATAGTCACACTAGCCTTTATGTCACTATGGCTTCCCATCTCTATCTGGATTCACACCCAGGCACTTCAGCCAACAGGCAGGCATCGCGTCTTGTCGAAGCTCTACAGCGACTACCAACAAACACAGAGCGAGAAACATGCTCTCAGAAGCAAACCCGAATATAATATTAAATAAACGCTGAGAAAGCACTGTTTGTCTTCTCACTTCTACACATATGTATGCAATCTCTAAATTACTCCCCTTTGATGCCTGTGAAGTGAGACAGTATTTACTTTTAACGTTATTTCACATTTCTCTTTAAGTACTGTACTTATCTACCCCTTGTCGCATCTGTCAAGTGCTAATTTTCACCCTAAATCATGATAAAATGGGAAATAATTCTGTCATTTCTTGCCGCACGCATTTTTTTTCTTTTTCTTCTTTTTCTCTTTAAATAATGCTTCTCCCCCCCCCCCCCCCCCCCCCCCCCCCCCCCCCCCCCCCCACCACCACCACCATTCCCCCGAAATCCTTCGCCTGGTTATTGATAAATTCTATTTGTTACCAGTGTCAGACCTAGTCATCAAAACATCAGAGTTACACCGGAACCCAGAGGCCCTTGGGAACCCCCCCCCCCCCTCCCCTATCCTTTCGGCCCGACTCCCACCTCCCAAGCCAAAACAACATTCACAGCAACAAAAGCTTAGTCCCTCCCCTAACCCCTCGCCCTTTACTCAATTTGGTAATCGGGTTCAGCTGCACCCCACCCCGCCCCTTCCCTCTCCCGATTTTCATCATGTATCAAATTTCTCTTTAAGCATTTCCATTTTATACATGTCGGCTCTGTGGCTAAGTTGATGCGAACTCTTCGTAATGCCGGGATACCAGGCTCGATCCCAGCTGCGGGCCATGCGCCTTGCGTTGGTTTCGACAGTGGTATCAAGAAAGCCGACCGTCCAGTAAGCAATGGCAAACTACTGGACGTAAATTTGCCTAGAAAAACCACACAACAGCCAGATGGGGTTGGTTCTGCAACGTCCTGTAAAGGATAAGCAACTACTTTTTATTTTATACATATACAAAAATCATCATTTACATATTATATATATATATATATATATATATATATATATATATATATATATATATATATATATATATATATCGACCCATAGCATTGTGTGTCGTTGGGCCATCAGCTGCTGTTCACACTCCCTGTTCCTTTGACGGTCGATTGCAATGGAATTTATTGTTGCATGCCTAATGCCTGTTCAGTCAGTGAACTTCTGTAGCTAGGTCTTTGTGCGCCTCTTGTCCTCTTCCCATTCAACACACTATTACACATTATATTATACCAGACTTATACATTTTTATTTACAATTGCAGGGCGTTGAGCCCCCCCCCTCCCCCACCCCTTTTTCTCTCTCTTTTTATTCAATTTTCCTGCCCTTCTGTAGGTGTATACCCCAACACCGACGTTAGAAGCTGGGTGCTCAGGCTTTCCAACACTCGAGAAGAGAGGGTGGAAGGGTGGCAACACAGACAGACTCACTGTCAATCAACTCCTCGAGAGATTTCCACAGAAATGACTCCATCCTAAAACGTCGCCCTTTTTTTCTATGTGTTTCGATTAATTTCGGATTCCTAACTTTTCCTATATCCAGTTCTAGGTTATCTAATAATGAATGTTGAATAAGAAATCGACATCACATCACTCGGGACACTCCCATAAGTGCTCAGTCCCCATACACAGCAGCGAACGAAGAGTTCCATTTCCGATGGTACCAGTAGCCGTCTGATTGTATAACCGTCTCATCCTTCCTCTAAGTGTTGAGCGTTGGCCAGATTCCCCGGTCCACGCGCTATTCTTCTTAGACTGTAATGATCTATCAGCGCCTCGGCACTGTTCACTCGCTCCCACAGGGCCCTCACAATATCTAACTTGTCATGCATCAATTCACCACCAAGTGGCGCAGAGCCAGCCAGTCTAGCTGCCTGCTTTTTTCCCAATCTAAAAATTTAGAATCACAGAATATGAGATGGGAGGTTGTGAGATGTCACGTTGCTCTAGTTCATCGTGCGTAGTTGAAGCTGCAGATAGAACTGTAAACACAGTCTTGTTTGGGGATCTGACTTGACAATTACACCCCAGATGACCCCTACATGTGTTCGCAATTAGGCCTGAGAATGCAATAACACTAAGAGATTTAAACTGTGCCTCTACAGCGCTGATGGTAGCTGTAGATTTGAGGCAACTAAAGATGGAGAGAAAGAAAGAAAGAAAGAAAGAGAGAGAGAGAGGGAGAGAGGGAGAGAGAGAGAGAGAGAGAGAGAGAGAGAGAGAGAGAGAGAGAGAGAGAGAGAGAGAGAGAGAGAAACAGAAAATAAAAATACAGATAAACAGAACAAACGAACGAACAAAAGGTTAAGAAATTGGCACACAGACCTCTCTTGCATTCCACTATTTCTGCTTCACACCATACATACACACAGAGGTACAAACAGGCAGATAGATAGACAGCAGGCAGACATCCATTATATCTGATTCGTAAAATCTGTCAACATGTCTGACTTTCTATACACATTCTATGTTCTTACGCCCGAGTAAAAAAGATCAAAGAAACTTGAGAATTCGTCGAAGCAGAACATAATTCCCACGTTACGCCATCGAGATACTTTCTAAGCCAACGACTTCTACCCAGTTTACGTTCATTTATCTGAGGCCCCTCCCCATTCTCGCTCTCTCTCTCTCTCTCTCTCTCTCTCTCTCTCTCTCTCTCTCTCTCTCACACACACTCTCTCTCTCTCTCATTCCTTAACACCTTTCTCCTGCAAAGATTTCTTAGTCAGCACTTTAACTAGGAATATTTTTGTTTTTCACTTTCTCAGCGGATTCTGTTTCCGTACGAGACCCAGACTTCTCGCACTGTTAACCTCGATGACAATCTATGACTTTCTACCGCAAACTGACTTCCTTTCCCAGACTCGTGCCATCACAGGCAGGCAGACTGTGGAGTTTTCGCTGTCTTTACATATCTTCGAAAATCGTTTGATATTTTAGAACACAATTTTAGTTTTATGTCTGTCTGCTTGTCTCTTTCAATTTCAAACTATTTGTTTATTAGTCGTCTGCCTGTCCATCCGGCCGCCCGTTGTTTATCTGTTTGTATGTCCGTCTGTCTACATGTGTAGGTTTACCTACATTAATTAAACTCATTTACAGAAATGCATGGGGTTGGGCGATCTGATCGTTAATAGATAAAGCTTAAGAGTAAAACGTGCGGCCTCGCATAAGATCCTTCTCCGTAGTTCTTCTTCTTCTTCTTCTTCTTCCTCTTCTTCTTCTTCTTCTTCTTCTTCTTCTTCTTCTTCTTCTTCTTCTTCTTCTTCTTCTTCTTCTTCTTCTTCTTCTTCTTCTTCTTCTTCTTCTTCTTCTTCTTCTTCTTCTTCTTCTTCTTCTTCTTCTTCTTCTTCTTCTTCTCCTTCTTCTTCTTCTTCTTCTTCTTCTTCTTTCTTTCTTTTTTTTGTCTATCTTTTTTCTTTCTTTCTTTCTTTCTTTCTTTCTTTCTTTCTTTCTTTCTTTCTTTCTTTTTTTCATTTATATTTTATTTTATTTTTATTTTCTTCATCATCATCATCGTCATCTACTTCTACTTTTTTTCCTCCTCCTCTTCCTCTTGTTTTTCCTTTGTCTGTTTCCTCTTTTATCTGCTTTCATTGTTTTTTTTTGACAGTTATCTCTTGTCAGTGATCAGGAACTCTAACCCCCGCCCCCCTAGCCCCCAACCCCCCACATCACCCCACCCCTCCACGGTAAACTTATCAACAATCAATCTAATCGTGGATAAACTGACTTTCTGTATTTCACTTCAAAAATGCATTATATATATATGTATGTACATACACACACACACACATACACACGCAAGATTTAATTCACCAGCTTCTCCCCGGGATAGTTCGCGACCTCATCTTGGTTTCCCTGTTCTCTACCACATCTTGGTTTCCCTGTTCTTTACCTCATCTTGGTTTCCCTGTTCTTTACCTCATCTTGGTTTCCCTGTTCTCTACCACATCTTGATTTCCCTGTTCTTTACCTCATCTTGGTTTCCCTGTTCTCTACCACATCTTGGTTTCCCTGTTCTCTACCACATCTTGGTTTCCTTGTTCTTTACCTCATCTTGGTTTCCCTGTTCTCTACCACATCTTGGTTTCCCCGTTCTTTACCTCATCTTGGTTTCCTTGTTCTCTACCACATCTTGGTTTCCCTGTTCTTTACCTCATCTTGGTTTCCCTGTTCTCGACCTTATCTTGGTTTCCCTGTTCTTTACCTCATCTTGGTTTCCCCGTTCTCGACCTTATCTTGGTTTCCCCGTTCTCTACCTCATCTTGGTTTCCCCGTTCTTTACCTCATCTTGGTTTCCCCGTTCTTTACCTCATCTTGGTTTCCCCGTTCTTTACCTCATCTTGGTTTCCCCGTTCTCGACCTTATCTTGGTTTCCCTGTTCTCTACCACATCTTGGTTTCCCTGTTCTTTACCTCATCTTGGTTTCCCTGTTCTTTACCTCATCTTGGTTTCCCTGTTCTTTACCTCATCTTGGTTTCCCCGTTCTTTACCTCATCTTGGTTTCCCCGTTCTCGACCTTATCTTGGTTTCCCCGTTCTTTACCTCATCTTGGTTTCCCCGTTCTCTACCTCATCTTGGTTTCCCCGTTCTTTACCTCATCTTGGTTTCCCCGTTCTCTACCACATCTTGGTTTCCCCGTTCTTTACCTCATCTTGGTTTCCCCGTTCTTTACCTCATCTTGGTTTCCCCGTTCTCTGCCTCATCTTGGTTTCCCCGCTCTCTGCCTCATCTTGGTTTCCCTGTTCTCTACCACATCTTGGTTTCCCCGTTCTTTACCTCATCTTGGTTTCCCCGTTCTTTACCTCATCTTGGTTTCCCCGTTCTTTACCTCATCTAGGTTTTCCCGTTCTTTACCTCATCTTGGTTTCACCATTCTTTACCTCATCTTGGTTTCCCCATTCTTTACCTCATCTTGGTTTCACCATTCTTTACCTCATCTTGGTTTCACCATTCTTTACCTCATCTTGGTTTCACCATTCTTTACCTCATCTTGGTTTCCCCGTTCTCTACCACATCTTGGTTTCCATACCATACAAAGCATACATGGAAAGAGAAGAATGACGTAGAACACGAGGTAGACCAAGAACAAGATGGAAGGATAACATCAGACAAACTCTACAACAGCACGATGTGCCTATGGTCGAGGCGGCCAGAAGAGCTAGAAACAGAACCTTATATCTGCCTCGACACCCACAGCGGTAAAAGAGGAAGTGAAGAAGAATAAGAATAAGGAGAAGATGAAGAAGAAGAAGAAGAAGAAGAAGAAGAAGAAGAAGAAGAAGAAGAAGAAGAAGAAGAAGAAGAAGAAGAAGAAGAAGAAGAAGAAGAACAACAACAACAACAACAACAACAACAACAACAACAACATCAACAGCTTACAAGTACACTCAGTCAATAGGCAAGCTGTTTTTTGCTATGCACTGTGAAGGAGGAACCGTTCGGACTTGCAAACATTTTGTGGAATAACGAATATTCCGTGGCCTGTCCAAAAAAGCACGTATAAACTAGTAAATTATAGGATAGAAAGTGCCGTTAGCTCCTCTCAGACAGCTAGCATGAAGAAAGCAGCAGAAATAGAATTCAGATTAGCAGAGACGACAGTCACTTAATGATAGCCGGGATATTGATGTGTCTGCAGATGGAACCTGGATGACTGCAGGACATTTCTCATAGGGGTAACCACGCTCATTGGATGTATCACAGGAAAGGTTATTGATACAGGTGTACTCTCAAAAGTGTGCGAACCTTGTGACTACTGGAACACTCAAGACAAGGATTCAGAAGCTTATAAGTTGTGGGAACAAAATCACCAGTCACAGTATGCATCTACACATACATCAATGCAGTTATTATGTTGATATTTCACACCAGTTTTTCATCTCTTCTGAAAAACTCTCAGAAGAAAGCAACAGAAGCTATACTGGAAGCGAGAAATGCCAGAAGGAGGAAGCTACTTGGAATGGGGGAGGTATACGCTCAGTCTGAAGGCTTTCATTTGACGGGGAGTCACTGAATAAACATCTAGAATTACTGAAGAAAAAAAAAGTGATGTCCCTTGTGACTGACTGACTGACTTTCTACCCCACTAGGGCATCACACAAGCGATAAACACCTGATGACACAAAGTACCACCATGCGGACGAGGATCGCCGCGGAGAGGTCCCAGAAACTGCGTTCAGACAATTGGCCATATTTATGGCCTGCCTATATTGCGACCCCTGGCAAAAGCCAGAGTGGGGCTTCAAATAACAAAAAATTACGTAAGGAATTTAGAAACACTGCGCAAAGCCAATAATGTCCCTTGTCAAATTTTACAATTGTTATTACTTATTCCGTTATAACTTTCTGAAATATTGACTTATTTGCATACAATTTTGCATGCTTGCTCAAATAATTTCTGGCTCTAGCGTATTCTTAGGAAGTTACAATATCATGATTTTGTTTTTTCTAATTCAAATGTAATTTCAAGTCCAGAGTGCTAGCGCAGTTGGTTTAATCTCTCTGCTTGGTGACCTGGCAACGAACTTCTTGTGGTTCTGGTTCACGTCCGGGGGTAGGCATAAAAGCATTTTTTTTTTCCTCCAGATTTACGGTATCTATCATGCAATCAAGGCTGAAGGGTTGCGATATCCATAGTACCGAGCCAAATGGTTTACAACTCATGGCTTCCGAAAATTTAAAAAAAAAAAAAAAAAAAATTACAAATTTGACCATTTCTAAACTATACTAAAGAAACATTTTATAAACTTTAAACAATCATCACGGAGCAGGTCTTTTGCAGAACGTCGCTCTCATCACAGTCTGCCTGAAAGAAACTCGGTCTCTCGCCAGTTCTCCTGCCTCATGCACTTTCATACTCAAGGAGTCACTTATATCCTGTGCCCATCTCCGTGTTGGTTTTGTTAATTTTTTTTTTTTTTTAAAGTTTTAAATCAATTTTATTGAATGTTAATTAAAGTGGGTCTGTATACAAGGCTGCGTGGTTTCTGTTTTGTGCGTATTTAATGAACTGGCGTCTGCTGTGTGCGTATTTTGTTTAGTGTTCTATACATATGTTGCCATGTAAGAGTATTTGTGGTGCAGTTGTGTGCGCAAACAATATATACATTTTTACATGGACATTAGGTATTAGGAGATTATGAAGCAGTTAGCTGGTGAGTTGAGAGTTGAATTTCCAGACAGTTAGGTTTAAGGGAAAGCAAAAGGAAATCATGAGGGGAAAGGTAATAGAAAGAGGATGGGGGGTGGCGAGAGAGGGAAAAGCGGAGAGAGAGAGAGAGAGAGAGAGAGAGAGAGAGAGAGAGAGAGAGAGAGAGAGAGAGAGAGAGAGAGAGAGAGAGAGGGTAAGAAAGTTGAGTGTGTGAGAGTAGAGTGAGTAGGAATTAAAGGAGCATGTTAAAGAATAATATATTTATATATACAGTGCAAGCATCAATGGGCTTCAAATAACGAAGAATTTCATCCTAAAAAAAGATGGGAGGTAATAGCGAGTGAAGTGAAAACTAACTTCACTCGTTAGGAAACTCAGAAACAATATAGATACTGCGTCCCATTCTGGGACTCAATTTTTCGGTTATTTTAAAGCCCCACCCTGGCTGTCGTTAAGTGCCATTTAAAAAAAACGTACTTGTTCAACGGGGTTTGGGGGACTTGCGGCCCCGTGATTCTCATCAGAATGGTGGCACTTTGTGTCACCTGGTGTTTATCGCTCGTCGTGATTTGGGTTTAAGGTCAGTCAGTCTGTCAGTCAAGTGCGACGGTAGATAACTCAGGAAATAAAAAAGACTTTCAGCTAACATCATTTAATGTGAGATATAAAAGACAGTTATCTCCCTTTTTAGAATTAATTTTTCTTCTTCTTCTTCTTCTTCTTCTTCTTCTTCTTCTTCTTCTTCTTCTTCTTCTTCTTCTTCTTCTTCTTCTTCTTCTTCTTCTTCGACTTAGAATGCCAGTCATTTTTTAAAAATTATGACAGCAGCCTCATATGACTACTAAACTTCAAAAAGTTGAAAAGATTGTTACGTTTTCTCTGTGCTTAGCAAATTGTTAAAGCCGTGTTTAGCAAACCATTTCATCTGTATCAGTAAATTTTCTAATCCGTCGTCTGAGTTTTGTTTCATCACTCTGCTTTTGTAGTTGTTGTTTTAAAGCCCCACCCTGGCTGCTGCCGGGAAACCTAATATAACCCACCCAGAGGGTTGAACAGGGTTTCTGAAACCTGTCCCCGGATGAACCTCATCGGAATGAACGTACTTTGTGTCACCGGGTGTTTATCGATGGTGTTATGTCCTGGTGGGGTTAAACTTTATCATCAGCAGTCTTCTGCACATTTAAAAGCCGTATTTATTGCATGAAATAAATCCTCTGAACACTTGATTGAATTCTCTTACCCTGTAAAAGAAATATGTAGATGTTCACACAGTAGTAACAAAAGATTCATTCTTCCAAGACACAAGGTACTAGTGGATGGTATAACGTAGCCGCAGTTGATGCAGATACGGAAATACATTTAAGAAGAAATCAACAGAAAAACAAAATGTTACAAAAAATGGTCGTGACAAATCGAAAGCTCTTCAGGTGCTCCTTTTTCCCCCGTGTGGGTTACAGGGCCCCATTATGGGGAAAACAAATATAGACCCACTGTCTCCCCAACAAACATGTCTTAAAAGTCGACTGATGTGGGGCTTTCTACGAAGTCTGTGTGCATCTGCCTAAGAGTCAAGAAACCAACAATCTGCATACAATAACCCAGATCTGTTGATCGTATGTGCACGCAACCCTCTGGTTCTGGAAGAAGACTAAAGTCCAGAGGAGGACAAACAACCAGAATTTTCTGCCAGAGTTTACAGCCAGCGAACGTGAAGAAGTAGAAGAAGTGCTCTTTTAGTACACCTTTCTGGTTAAATGGTGGAGTACGTCCTGGTGGGGTGTCTGCACGGGTGTCAGCGGTGAATACTCCAGTTGGACTGGCGTTATATTTACAGACGCCAAAATGTCGGCGAATGATAATGGCGATATGCAGATATGTGACACACAGAAGTAATCCGATTAGAAAATAAGCACAAGGTAAAGACATATTCAAGTTTAGTAGACATGAGGTTATTCTGACTGTTCTTGGCTACAGTTCTGTCAATGTCAATGTTTGTGATTAAATAAAAAATATCATCATCATCATCGTGTGCCGTGGCGGTTAACTTGGGCTGTCAGGTTTCACCATCTCACACGATCACCAGAGTCCAGGATCAGATCAGTGTTTTTTGTCTAGCCCCATCCATTCGGCCAGACCATCTTGGTATCTATTTCTCCCTCTCGCTCTCTTTCCATCAGTCTTGTCAGTTGTTACACAATTCTCGAGTCGATTTGTGAAATCACGACTGTTCTTGGCATTTTGAAGAAAGTGGTTTACCAATGCTAAAAGAAACTGTGGCAGACATTTTTAAAAAAAAAGGTGTCAAAAAAAAAGGGGAGGTTGGGGGGGGGGGGTGGTGGTGTCGTTCTTGAAAGTGAAATATTTGGTGAGAGCCAGTTAAACACCAATGCTGTAGAGCATAATTAGGGCCATATCCTTCAAAACCGGAGTGCATCTGTCTGAAATTTGAGCAACCATCAGGCTGCATACAAAGAAGCAAGATTAATTAAACGAGTGTGCACTCAAAATCCCATGAATTCAAAACAGTTGGACAGCCACACAATCTAGTCTTAGAACAAGACACAATCCTGAACTAATTAATATACCTAAACACAGTTTAACGAAATGAACACATTCGGCCAGTCACATCAAGTTTCATTGTCTTTGCAACAGAATACAACTCTAAACTTTTTAACACATCCAAACAAAATGCGACGAAATATCGCATCACGGCGGGCAACCACAAAGAAATTACAACAACAATGCAAATATGACAATTCCTTTGTTATTTAAAAAAAATTCATTTGTGGATATCCTTCGGAATGTATTTCATAAATGTAGAAAAGAAACCCAGGGGTCATTAAGACGAAGAACGCTCCAAAAACAACCACCAAGAGTCGTATACTTCTGAAGCCATCTTTGAGTGACCTAATTTTAATGTGAGCTTTCATACATCCGGTTACGTCATAAAGAAACTCAACAGGGAGTGCACTGTTTGTAGCGTGAATTTGACGACGCATGATGACAGACAAATAGCCTTAAAAGACACATAAAACAATGCAAAGAATACTATGAAGGCATGGGAAAACGGTTCCTAGCTTCATGCGCTCAACAAGCCATCCTAATTCAGTGGGTAAAATAAACACATCGATGTTTCAAAGTATGGCGGAAGTCCACACTGAGATGATCCCATGGAGGATTACCTTTGGGGAAATAACTCTTTCGTGCATAAAGGGCCGTGCTATGAACAACCATCGCTCTATGGACACCATGAGTAGATTCAAATAAGTGGCCGACGCGCTCAGATTGCGTATGAAATTAAAGATTTTGAGGTCATCACAGGGCACGTATTGATGTATGTTGATTGCAACTACTGCAGCCACAATGCCCTGGACTGAAAACGCTAGGTCGCTGAACGCCAAAGAGACAATCGCAGCGTTGGTTGTGGTTCTTAGTTGATTACTCATGCAGATGATGGATATAACGAAAAGGTTATGCAAAATAGCCATGGAGTTGGTGATGTCGTGTAATATAATATAAGGAAGTGGTAGGAAATCAGCGCGAAGTCCGTAGAAGCAGGAGTCGTTTGAGATGGAAGGCATAACTGAAAGGATGTTGACACTGAAACTAAGTGTAGTGAGTAGAAAGAGGCCGCTGCTGTGGAATAGAAAGCATCAATTATATTTATGTTGTTTATGGCCAAACACTACAGACTATTATCTCTTAGTCATGCACTGCTTCTTCTGCTTCTTCTTCTTCTCCTTCTTCTTCTTCTTCTTCTTCTTCTTCTTCTTTCTTCTTCTTCTTCTTCTTCTTCTTCTTCTTCTTCGTCTTCTTCTTCTTCTTCTTCTTCTTCTTCTTCTTCTTCTTCTTCTTCTTCTTCTTCTTCTTCTTCTACTTCTTCTTCTTCTTCTTCTTCTTCTTCTTCTTCTTCTTCTTCTTCTTCTTCTTCTTCTTCTTCTTCTTCTTCTTCTTCTTCTTCTTCTTCTTCTTCTTCTTCTTCTTCTTCTTCTTCTTCTTCATCTTCTTCTTCTTCTTCTTCGTCTTCTTCTTCTTCTTCGTCTTCTTCTTCTTCTTCTTCTTCTTCTTCTTCTTCTTCTTCTTCTTCTTCTTCTTCTTCTTCTTCTTCTTCTTCTTCTTCTCTTCTTCTTCTTCTTCTTCTTCCTCTTCTTCTTCTTCTTTTCTTCTTCTTCTTCTTCTTCTTCTTCTTCTTCTTCTTCTTCTTCTTCTTCTTCTTCTTCTTCTTCTTCTTCTTCTTCTTCTTCTTCTTCTTCTTCTTCTTCTTCTTCTTCTTCTTCTTCTTCTTCTTCTTCTTCTTCTTCTTCTTCTTCTGCTTAATCTTCTTTTCTTCTTCTTCTTCTTCTTCTTCTTCTTCTTCTTCTTCTTCTTCTTCTTCTTCTTCTTCTTCTTCTTCTTCTTCTTCTTCTTCTTCTTCTTCTTCTTCTTCTTCTTCTTCTTCTTCTTCTTCTTCTTCTTCTTCTTCTTCTTCTTCTTCTTCTTCTTCTTCTTCTTCTTCTTCTTCTTCTTCTTCTTCTTCTTCTTCTTCTTCTTCTTCTTCTTCTTCTTCTTCCTCCTCTTCTTCTTCTTCATTTTCTTCTTCTTCTTCTTCTTCTTCTTCTTCTTCTTCTTCTTCTTCTTCTTCTTCTTCTTCTTCTTCTTCTTCTTCTTCTTCTTCTTCTTCTTCTTCTTCTTCTTCTTCTTCTGCTTCTGCTTCTTCTTCCTCTTCTTCTTCTTCTTTTTCTTCTTCTTCTTCTTCTTCTTCTTCTTCTTCTTCTTCTTCTTCTTCTTCTTCTTCTTCTTCTTCTTCTTCTTCTTCTTCTTCTTCTTCTTCTTCTTCTTCTGCTTCTTTTTCTTCTTCTTCTTCTTCTTCTTCTTCTTCTTCTTCTTCTTCTTCTTCTTCTTCTTCTTCTTCTTCTTCTTCTTCTTCTTCTTCTTCTTCTTCTTCTTCTTCTTCTTCTTCTTCTTCCTCTTCTGCTGCTGCTGCTGCTCATCATCATCATGGCTGTTGAATAAGGACGACTCATTATAGTAAACAGATGGTTGGGTAAGCCATTTCTTTGCTTACAAAACAACTCTATAGGTGCTAAAGCAGAGGTACAAACGAACCACGGTAAAATAAAGCGCCAAAAAAGTGCCGCTCTTGTGGCAAATGGAGCGTGTGGTATGAAATATATATTAAAAGACCAATTATCATTCAGTTGATCACGTGGTCAACTTTACACCGGTCGCCTTTGCTGTCTTCGACATTTCCTTGGACTCATTTTATACCTGGGAATCAAGATGAAATATAAATGTGGATTCGTGCTCGAAACTTTCAGACTTACATGCAAGCGTTTAGTATTTTATTGTAAGAAATATTCACATCCATTCATTGCACCATCCTGTTTTGCCATTATATGTCACATAGGGCTCGTAATCTATTCCTCTATCCCGTTCTATCCTTCAAAGTCACTTCAGTATCATAGATGAAATACAATCGAGTACCTTTGGCTTCTCTCACGAGCCTTCGCTTTCTGGTTTCTCGTGTACCTTCTCGTTTCCTCGATCCTTGAAATTCCCGTTTCATTGCCAGCATGTTATCAAATGAAAAATAATTTATGCAATCCTTTTTTGTTAATTGAGAAGAGAGAGAGAGAACTCTTAAAAGCTTTATAAATCCTTAATTATTTATACTGAAGTGAATCATGGACAGTTGATAAATTAATTAAAACTTATTTACAAGCTCCGAGGATATGGTGTTATAGACGAATGATGAGAATACCCTGGACAGATAAACCTAGTTATCGAGACGTCTTGAAAGAAACTGACTCACCGAGAGAACTGATTGTCTACATCAGAAAGAAATAATCTACTTTCTTTGGTCATGTGATTAGAATGAGAAAACTGCAGAGCATCGTGATAGTAGGAAAGTTGGAGGGGAGGAGAGGCAGAGGGAGACCGAGAGAAAAGATGCTGGGTAGTTTGAGATCAAGGCATGTAGGATCACTTGTGTCAGTGTTGACAGAAAGTACACAAGAAGAACGTTGTGGATAGACATGACTACCAACGCCACATGGCATGGACTTTATGAAGAAGAAGAAGAAGAAGTGCCTGTTTGTCTCTTTTCAGGAAATGTCAAATGTGGCGCCATCTCCTTTGTCTTATATCTGTTGATACTAGAGTTGTCTAGACAGGTCCCTTATTTCTTTACTCTTCATGAATTCATCCCATTTGATGCTCATCATTTTTCTCAGGTACAGTAGAACCTCGCTTAACGAGCACCTCTCATAACGAGTAATTCGCATAACAAGCAAAAAAAAAATGACTTGTTTAACGAGCGAAGTTTCTCATAACGAGTGGCGAGGAGAGGGGAAGTCCCGAAATGTGCGCATGTTACACCAGTCTGTGTTTAGCACTCGTTCCAATAGCATCGTAGTGTCGCTTGTGATCACACATTTTCTCAAAGTTGCGTTATATTGTGTATATGTACATGAATCCTCCAGGCCCACAAGATGACTTCCCTGAAGAATTTAAGTTCATCAAGATCCAGTTTCTGCCTCCCAACACCACTTCCTGACTCTAGCCCATGGACCAGCAAGTTATTTCTAACTTTAAGAAGCTCTACACTAAAGCACTCTTGAAGCATTGTTTTCAGGTGACTGAAGAGACCAACCTCACTGTCAACGAGTTTTGGAAAATTCAAGTCCACATCGTTGCCTGCCTCAAGATGATCGACAAGGCAGGGGGAGGGGTTACCAAGAAAACCCTAACTTCTGCTTGGAAGAAGCTTTGGTCGGAGAGCGTTGTCGATTTGTGACTTTGAGGGGTTCGAGATAGTACCTGTGGAACATGCAGTCAACAAGATTTTGTCTTTGGCCACTATCATGGGATTGTAGGAGGATAACAGTGATTTTGAAGAGCTCGTGGAAGAGCACAGCCAAGAGCTGATCACCGAAGAGCTTATGGAGTTGCATTGTGTTTTACAGCAAGAAGTGTTAGATGTGTACTTTTTTTTCTGCAGATCGAATTCGTATTCCAGGTGGGCTAGTTCCACGTTTGAAGTAAAGAGGAAGATGACTCACTCTCCTTAACAATGTGTATTCAATTTTCTTTGAATAAACGTTATACAACGCATTTTGTATTTTTTTCGATATGGAACGCATGATCGCATTTTACATTAATTTATATGAGAAAAATTGTTTCGCATAACGAGTGTTTCGCTTAACGAGTATGAATCTGGAACGAATTATGCTCGTTAAGCGAGGTTCCACTGTATTTGTTTCCCTTTCCACGCCTTCAGTGTATTGGGCATATAGGGCTAGACCTAAATTTTATAGACCAAACGGCACTTGATGTGTTATGTGGTCAGTACTGTACCTGGTACCCATTCAAGCCTGGGTCGACCTGGGAACCATGTTCGTTTAAAAAAAAAAAGCCTGACCTCTGTCATGACTCAAACCAACGAACTTCCTATCCGGAGGCGAGCCTCTAGTCGCTTGACTATGGCGGCTCCCTCCCATAAATATGCTTGTATAGTATTTGTTTTTGATTTTTAAATTATGTTTTTAATTGATTAAATGGCAATTCTCATAGTTACACATTACGTAGGAATGTATAAAAGCAGCAAAATTTCAACTGTATTCCAAAGTAAGAAGAATAGCACGAAGAATAGGCATTATAGCAGTTGACACTAGAATGATCTGAACACAACCAGCGGCTCATACAAGCATTAGTCTCGGCAGATTGAATAAACCAGCGCATTACTCGATAACAATCTAATGTTTGTGTTACTAATGCTTCTCTAATTTCAAACCAAACCAGCGTTTAACAAACAGTTTGAAGGTCGTATGTGTAGTTTTGTGGTTTGAATGTTAGCTTGGGTTGCCAGATGCAAATAAGTAAAAAAAAAAAGCAAAGGTCGCTTTTGCACGCTTTTAGGTGTATTGGGAATATAGGGTATATTTTTACAGACAATCGGCACTTGGTGGGTGATGTGGTTAGCATCACGCTGGCCACCTTTACTTCCCAGGTCTGTACCTGGTACCCACTCAAGGCTGGTTCAACCTAGGAGTCAAGGTCATTTTTGAAAGAAAACAAAAACCGGCTTCGTCTAGAAGTGAACCCACGACCTTCCGATGCGCAGGCCAGATCCTCTGGTGACTCCTCGCGGCACCATTCTCCTCAGACCGTAATAATCTAT
The DNA here is from genome assembly GCA_905116865.2 of Candidula unifasciata. Classification (NCBI taxonomy): domain Eukaryota; kingdom Metazoa; phylum Mollusca; class Gastropoda; order Stylommatophora; family Geomitridae; genus Candidula; species Candidula unifasciata. The sequence goes on along the minus strand of CAJHNH020001807.1, from coordinate 42,605 downwards.
TTGCGCTTCCGCACTGTTCACTCTCTCCCAGAGGGACCTCACAACGTCTAGCTTATCATACATCAATTCACCACCAAGTGGTGCAAAACCGGCAATAAATAAAGAAATGCATTGTAACCTAATCCGCCAAACTCCCTGTTAAATTAAACAGTGTAGTCATAATGGCCAATGAAACTTTAAGCCGTGTATTGGACATTGTTTGGGAAGAGTTAACAGTTCATTTATAATAAACATACGAAGTACAGAAAAGGTTAATTATTTATGGTATTTCAAGACACGTTCCGTGTCGTAAACTCTCTCTTGCTCATCAAGTTCTCTTTTTTCAGTCACTTTCTATCTAGTATCTTCTACCCTGGAGATCTTACACTCGTGAGTCAAAGCTTCTGCTTCTCTTCTGTTCGAGTGTTACGGAGATTTTCGGACAGATCTCACTGTGAAGATACGGGATTTTAATTATTTTTGTGTGTGACTGTATTAATGTCCGTTTGTTTCGTAGTCTGATGAAAGCACTCTAGCCTCAGTGTTCATTTTATCGTTCGTGTTCGTGGTTTTCTTTAGCTGACAAGCTCTACATAGCGTTTGGTTTGATAGTTTTTCAAGACACTCTTAACGTTTGAAGTGTTTGTACTACTCACTCCGGCATGATGTAAGTGATGAGGTCAGAGCAGGGCCAAACCTAGTGACTTGCCGTGCCACATTCGGCCCGCGAGCTAGATTAAGTGTTCCCCACCTGAGTTTTACAGCAACGAAGGATCCCTATCTTCTTTGTTAACGTAATCAACACGCGTCGAAACCTAGCATCGTATCTGTATATAACGAAGAAATTACAACAGCAGTGGACAAAAACACATTCCTTTGTTATATTATAGAAATCCTTATTTGGATATCCAGTGAAAATCATTGTATAAAGGTTGAAACAATGGCCTGGAGTCAGTAAGAGAAAAAATGCCCCAAAAACGGCAAATAAAAGTCGCAGACTTTTGAAGCCAGCTTTTAATGATGTAATTTTAACTTGTTGATTCTCAGCCATTCTCGTGTGGTACTGGCTAATAGGATTATTAATGTTAATGAGACGAGTCTGACGTCGAGAAATTATAGATACATGGGTATACACAGTGCAGATAACTATGGCTAGCGCCCAGTGACCACACGGATAAACAATGGTCAATTTTGTATGTTCAAAGCGAGATTGTAAAGATGGGGAAATAAATGCATCGAAGCTTAAAATAAGTGAACAACCCCAAACTGAAATAAGACTCCACATGATTAGTTTACGGGAGATAATTCTTTCGTGTATGAATGGCCGTGCTATAAACAGCCATCGCTCGATAGAAACCAGAAAAATATTAAGATATGATGCAGAAATGCTCTGGTTGCGAAGAAATTTAAAACTGTTCTGCAGAATATCCTCACATGGTCGGTTGTGTTCTCTGTAGGCCACGACTGCTATAAGAACAAGGCCCTGGGTTGAAAAGGCCAGATCGCTGACCGCGGAGGAGACGATCAACACATGAGTTGTGGTCCTTAGACGGTTACTGGAGCATACTGTGATCATAACGATAATGTTGACGAATATAGCCAGAATCATGGTGGCGCTGTGGAGGATCATGTAGGGAGTTGTCGAGGCTGCGGCCATGGATATCTGTAGGCAGGAGATGTTTGAGGTGGAAGCCATCACCGAAGAGCTGCTCAGACTCTGTAACAGTCAATGTAACAATATACTACCCAAAGAAAAAGTCAAGAAACGCATAGCTACTAAAAGGAATATAAATTTGCCATAATTACATGTAACTGGTCATCCCCCTGTGGGATCCAATTTTTCGTTATTTTGAAGCCCCACTCTGGCTCTTGCCAGGGGCCGCAATATAGCCCGGCCATAAATATGGTATAAAGGCTAAAAGCAGGTTTCTGTCACCTCTCCACGAGTGATCCTTATCCACATGGTGGCACTTTGTGTCATCGGGAGTTTATCGCGTGTGTGATGTCCTGTGGAGTAAAATATACTACTACTACTACTACTACTACTACTACTACTACTACTACTACTACTACTACTACTACTACTACTACTACTACTACTACTACTACTACTGCTACTACTACTACTACTACTACTAGAACTGCCATAATTTGTGAAATTTAAAACTATTCTAATATTACGAGTGAAGTTGTTGAAATTTCACAAAATAATACCTTAGAGTTCAAGCAACCTATTGACAGTTTTTTTAAAGCTGGTTTATCGATCATATTTAGGCTTACGGGATTTCCCCTCAACCTATTAAAACTCGCCTTCGGATAACTACGTTTGGTTTCGTAAAACATGGCGGAGGTCATCACTTACTTTTCCACGAGTGCGGCCTTGCCAGCGCTGTTGTGCCACGATTGAACAAAACATGGGGGTATGCTAGAGCTGAACTTCGAACCTCCGACCTTCAGCGAGTTCCCAGAGATAGGACTGGGTATCAAGAAACTGATACACTCAGCTCGCACCCAGGGCTACAGGAATCTGACTATCAGGGAGGCCAGGCTAAACACTTTGGTCGGAGCCAGGGCTACAGGAATCTGACTATCAGGGAGGCCAGGCTAAACACTTTGGTCGGAGCCAGGGCTACAGGAATCTGACTATCAGGGAGGCCAGGCTAAACACTTTGGTCGGAGCCAGGGCTACAGGAATCTGACTATCAGGGAGGCCAGGCTAAACACTTTGGTCGGAGCCAGGGCTACAGGAATCTGACTATCAGGGAGGCCAGGCTAAACACTTTGGTCGGAGCCAGGGCTACAGGAATCTGACTATCAGGGAGGCCAGGCTAAACACTTTGGTCGGAGCCAGGGCTACAGGAATCTGACTATCAGGGAGGCCAGGCTAAACACTTTGGTCGGAGCCAGGGCTACAGGAATCTGACCATCAGGGAGGCTAGGCTAAACACTTTGGTCGGAGCCAGAGCTACCAATGGCGCCCCACCCCCCCCCCCACCAGATCTGGGTTTTAATTTGACGCCTGGAGGAATCTGTTTTTTTTTAAAAATTATATTCTTAAATGAAAGTGGTAAATGTTTCGTTCGTGAATATAAAATTTGTACATTTTAACAAGCTGGGTTTTTATTTTTTTTTCTTTGTCTTTGTATTGCTTGGGTTTTTATCCAGCTAAGCTGGGTTTTTCAAAAAAAAAAAAAAAACATTGGCAGCTCTAGTCGGAGCAGAGGTCGCATTCTGGTTCTCTGCTGGTGAATGAAAACGCAAGGGAAGTTTTGTGGGCTACGACATCCTTGGGACTGTTGTTAACTGGCAACTCTAATTCTAGGCTTAAGCGATTTCTGTTTATATTTGTACATTGTGTGGCTGTGTGTGCAAGAGAGAAATCAGAGATTTGTGGCTATGGAAATTTTCAGAATCAATTAGAAATGCCAGCTTTTTGATAAACTAGTTGTTGTGATACATTAGTCTGTATTTGACCTGTATCTGAAGATGAGACAGACTAGACTTGTATATGTTTAGTCCAAAAGTCTGAAGGCTGTATTTTAAATATCAAATAAATCAAGACTGTTTTTATCGTTTAAAAAAAGGATAACTACGTTAATTTTTTTATTTTCAAGCAGCAAATACACTCAGTGAAGGTGCTGTGGAAATCATGTTTTTTGCTATAGGGAGATTTTAAAGCTCTTGTTTCTTCCTTACCCCACCCCCCCCCCCTTTCTCTAAAATTGTTGGTGTTGTACTTCTTCATCTTCTTCTTATTTCTTCTTCTTCTTCTTCTTCTTCTTCTTCTTCTTCTTCTTCTTCTTCTTCTTCTTCTTCTTCTTCTTCATTTTCAGCTTGTTCTTCTTCTTGTTCTTCTTCTTCATCTTTTTCTTCTTCTTCTTCTTCTCCTTCTTCTTCTTCTTCTTCTCCTGCTTCTTCTTCTTCTTTTTCTTCTTCTTGTTCTTCTTCTTCTACTTCTTCTTCTTCTTCTTCTTCTTCTCTTCTTCTTCTTCTTCTTCTTCTTCTTCTTCTTCTTCTTCTTCTTCTTCTTCTTCTTCTTCTTCTTTGCAAACAAAACAGGGTTGCTTCATCTCTACTTCTGTAATTAGGACTTTTATGAGATGACTTATAATTAAATTTATTTGATAAATATTGAAGCAGGACTGTTGATTTTAGATAACTGTCCAACTAATGACCAAGTGTCAAGGAGTTGATCATATCTTGAGGCCTGCTTGATTCACATACTAGGAAGACGGTTGGAACATAAGTAACATATTTTATTCCTCATGCCATACGAAATGATAATAAAGGAAATGCTAACTGTCTTTCGTCGCTCTCAATTATAATACAAACATTTGAGCGAAACTCACCAAAACATTTGTATAAGATGTGCTTCCTCTGCGGCTTCCACTTCAAAGCACTGGAACTTCAGTGCACGACCGGAATACCTCTCAGGATCAAGCCGGGAAAAAGGCCGAATACCAAGCCACAACCTGTGGCTAATAACTAGCGGTGTTACATAAAAAGACGCGAGCAGAATTATCTGAATACAAGTTTCCAGTCAACCACTTGGAGAATTGTTCTTCTTTTTTACCAGCTGTAAATTTTGGCAGAAAGTTCTGGCTGTTTATCCACTTCTGGACTGCAGTCCTGTTCCAGAACATGAGTGTTGTATGTGCATCCGTTTTAAAGATCTGACTTATTTGTATGCAGACTGCTTGTTTATTGCCACTCAGGCAGGGGCACTCCGATTTGGAAGGAAGCTCCCAATTAGTCGACTCTTACGACATGCTTTTGGGTAGGCAGTGGGTCTATTCTTGTTTTCCCTATAAAAGGGCCCCGGAACCTACGCGGGGATAGGAGAATTGTAACCCACAAGGTTCACACCAGCACCAAGTCCGAACGCCTGTCACGCTCCACAACATGGAGATGATGACCTGCAACTGCACACATAATTCAAGCAGGTCTCACGATTCACTTCTATATCTCAGGCGTTATATCACTCCCATACCTATCAGTTCTTTCTACAATGATACTATGAGAGGTCCAGAAAACCGGTAGGGTAGTGAAAGTTCACATAAACATGCTATTAAGTCACTGCTAAAACACCCAAGCATCACTATGGCACTAAAACGACAACTGATAAATTGCATGTTTATACCAACCCTCTGCTACCAATGCCAAACCTGGTCCCTAACAAGAGCACAGGAGAAAAAGATCACGACGTGCGAAATGAGATGCTTTCGTAAGGCTGCCAATGTCACAAGGAGAGACAGAGTTCGAAATGAGAATATTAGATCAATTGTAGGAACTACACCATGCCTGCAATACAAAAAGAAGCAACAAATAGAGTGGTTTGGCCACTTGATGCGAATGCAAACCGACCAACTGCCTCTATGAGCATACAACGAACAGCACTACTACTCTAGAGCAAGAGGCAGACCGAGAGTACGATGGATAGACAATATATCAGAGATCCTGAGGCAACACGGACTAACAACAACACGTGCAACACACCTGGCCCAGGATAGAAAACTGCGACTCCCCACTACGCTGTGAGGCAATTGTGGACAAGACAAGACAAGACAAGACAAGACCTATCAGTTCAGGACGTGCAAATCAGCTGTGCCAAGCCGAACGGTACGCAAACGCCCAGCGCAGTCTTCGGGGACTACACGTACTGCGACCAAATAGCAACTGCTATTCAGGGTGTCTGTCCCCTCCCTTAGAATGTTGTAAGTTACGTATCCTTTACAAGACGTTGCAGAACCAACCCCAGCATTTTGTTTTACTGTTGTCGTTTTTCTAGGCGAATTTAAGTCCAGTAGTTTGCCATTGCTTCCTGGACAGTCGGCTTCTCCATACCACTGTCGAAACCAACGCAAGGCGCAAGGCCCGCAGCTATGATCAAACCCGGCACCCTGGCATTACGAAGCTCGTTCGCAACGCCTAAGCCACAGACGCCCTAATATACATGCTAGTTATTAATAATCATGAGATAATCGAGACATTAATATTCATTTATTCATGTTCCCACCCCACTCGTTCCACTATCATTCTAGCTCCCTTTCTCTCAGTATCTATGTGTATACAAGTGACACAACAGGGGCGTGTCTGCATGTGAGGCCTGGAACCGTCTACATACAAACACAAGTTTGAAAAACAAATTTGCACGCAAAACTGAAGTTATGGAACGAGACTAATGTCCTACAGTAATATATATACACACACACATATACACATATAATGTGTTCATTACACCATCATCATCATCATTATCATAATCATCATCATCATCATCATCAGGTGCCTTGCCGACTGGCGTGGGCTATCATGAGCCTCTCCATAATCCACGATCTCATGCAGCATGTATCAGTTCGTGTGCCGACACACCTCCATGCCATGCAACTAGACTGTGGAGAAACTTCTCTCGTTGTCTTCCTCTATCCCTCATTCCACAGATCTTTTCTGTGGTCACAGCATTCATTAACCGTAACTAATGTATTTCAGTGACTTTATAATGATTTTAACATTATAGAACATATAATACATTGCACTTAGAGTTTTGAAGTAGTGTCTTACTTACTTACGTCAAGATGAATCTAATGCGCTGTATTGGTTGAACTGCTGTATTGGTTGAACTGCTGTATTGGTTGAACTGCTATATTGGTTCAACTACTGTATTGGTTGAACTGCTGTATAGGTTCAACTGCTGTATTGGTTGCACTGCTGTATAGGTTCAACTGCTGTATTGGTTCAACTGCTGTATTGGTTGAACTGCTGTATTGGTTGAACTGCTGTATAGGTTCAACTGCTGTATTGGTTCAAATACTGTATTGGTTGAACTGCTGTATTGGTTGAACTGCTGTATTGGTTGAACTGCTGTATTGGTTCAACTGCTGTATTGGTTCAACTGCTGTATTGGTTGAACTGCTGTATTGGTTCAACTGCTGTATTGGTTGAACTGTTGTATTGGTTCAACTGCTGTATTGGTTGAACTGCTGTATTGGTTGAACTGCTGTATTGGTTTAACTGCTGTATTGGTTGAACTGCTGTATTGGTTCAACTGCTGTATTGGTTGAACTGCTGTATTGGTTCAACTGCTGTATTGGTTGAACTGCTGTATTGGTTCAACTACTGTATTGGTTGAACTGCTGTATTGGTTCAACTGCTGTATTGGTTCAACTGCTGTATAGGTTCAACTGCTGTATTGGTTCAACTGCTGTATAGGTTCAACTGCTGTATTGGTTCAACTACTGTATTGGTTGAACTGCTGTATTGGTTGAACTGCTGTATTGGTTGAACTGCTGTATTGGTTGAACTGCTGTATTGGTTGAACTGCTGTATTGGTTGAACTGCTGTATTGGTTCAACTGCTGTATTGGTTGAACTGCTGTATTGGTTCAACTGCTGTATTGGTTGAACTGCTGTATTGGTTCAACTGCTGTATTGGTTGAACTGCTGTATTGGTTCAACTGCTGTATTGGTTCAACTGCTGTATAGGTTCAACTGTAAACTTTGCTAGATTATGCGGTAATACAGTAACAACAGTGTGTTTCCTTTTACAGGACGTTGCAGAACTAACCCATATCATTTCTTGGTTGTTTATGATTTCAATTGTCAGTCCAGTAATTTGCTATTGCCTTCT
>CAJHNH020001807.1:0-30000 GCA_905116865.2 Candidula unifasciata | reverse complement strand
TTTTACATTTCTGACTCTCTCTGTGTGAGTTCCGGGGACCTATTTAAGGGAAAACAAGAATAGACCTACTGCCTAACCAAAAGCATATCGTAAGAGTCTACTAATTGGGAGCTACCTTCGAAGTCGGGGTGCATCTGCCTGAGGCAAGGCATCAGCAGTCGGTATACAGATGAGTCAGATCTGGAACAGGACTGTAGTCCAGAAGTGGACGGACTACCAAACCTTTCCGCCAGAGTTTACAGCTGGTAAACGCGAAGAAGAAGAAGAAGAAGAAGAAGAAGAAGAAGAAGAAGAAGAAGAAGAAGAAGAAGAAGAAGAAGAAGAAGAGGAAGAAAAAGAAGAAGAAGAGATCTGACTCCTACGACACGCTTTTAAGGTAGTTAGTGGGTCTATTCATCTTTCCAAGAAATAATAGTAATAGTAGTAATTGTGAGGAGTCACCTTGGCGTTGGCGGTTAGACGCCCTGTAACCGATCGAAAGGCTGTGGGTTCGTGCCCTGACGGAGCTGGACTTTTCTATTTCTTCTTCTTCTTTACTTTCGGTTTCGAATGCTCAGATCAGACCATCAGGTGGGTTGCCTCTATGAACTCGCATGTCGGTAGCAGGTGTTTCATGGTTCCCAATAGCTTGCTCTGCACACTTTGTTCTTGGGGCCAGGTGTCTTTTCGAAGTTGTGTGTACAGTGGGTGGGTCTGTAGAATGTGCTGAGGTGTTTGTGGTCCTGTTTGACAAGCACACTGTGGGGACTACAATCTTTATTTTATGCATGTGGTAGTTGAGCCTGCAGTGTCCTGTTCATAGATGGAAAATTGTTGTATGTTGCTTTCTGTTGAGTCTGCTGATGGGGTCTTGTGGATGTTTACTTTTAGTTTGTTCTCTCCACAATTCCGTGTATTTTCTAGGCCTGTACCGAATAGTGATTTTCACTATTCGGCCGAATATGAAAAGCTGGACCAACTATTCGGCCGAATACGAATAGTGAATCATCATCATCATGTGCTTTGCCGGCTGGCATGGGCGATTATGCCTCGCCACAATCTGCGATCTCCTGCAGCACGTATTAGTTCGTGTGCTGACACACCTCCATGAAAAACCTTCGTTCCGTGTTGTCAGCATTAGGCCAGCTTTTTGTCTCACTGAAGGTATTTCCAGCTGTACTAAACAGGAAAATACGACAAATACAGAGAGTCAAAATGAAAACCCGCAAGGCGAAACATCAAAAACAAAAATAACGCCGACGAAGAAAACAATGCCATCCTTACAAGTCGCCCAGCCCCCCGCGAGCTCACGAAACCAGACGCCAGGCGGCCAACGCCAGAAGATCAAACAACAAAGACAATCAAGAAACCGTACGTCGATCAAAACATTCAGCCGCTGCCGTTTCCACGAGACGACGAAAGAACAGATACGACACCCATAAATCATGACGAACTCCCGTTACTTCAAAGAATCAACGAAGAGGACACTCCATCAAAGAAATCAAGCCGACAACACTAGCGGCATTAGCTTTCAACAACAAAAATCGTTCAACGTTGTCAGCATTAAGGCAGCTTCTTGTCTCACTGAAGGTATTTCCATCTGTAGTAAACAGACGTTTACTCGGTACGCTCGTAGGTGGTGCACAAAGATAACGCTTCACAGTATAAACCAAGGTGGGAAGTCTTGATGTTTTTTTTCCACCAGTCCAGAAACCGTTGTGAGGTAACCACTATTCGTATTCGGCCCGACCGCAACTATTCGGCCGAATACCGAATAGGTATTGAGTCCACTATTCGGCCCCGAAGCGAATACGAAGCGAATATTCGGTACAGCCCTAGTATTTTCCCTTGATAAGTGTTCTTATTTTGATATTTGCTCCAGGTCGTAGCAGTTTGTTGGGAAACGAATATGCAGATAGGCTGGCTGGTTCTGTACAACTTGATTGTGACTTCATGTATGACATAATCCAGTTATTGTGAAATGCAATTTTTCTTTATTTTGAAGCCCCTCCCTGGCTCTTGCCAGGGGCCGCAATATAGCCCGACCATAAATATGGTCTAATGGCTGAAAGCGATTTCTGGGACCTCTCCACGGGTGATCCTTATCCACATGGTGGCACTTTGTGACATCGCTTGTGTGATGTCCTGGTGAGTTAAAAATCTAGAAATAATGTATGACATTATAGATGTTGTGAGAGTCCTTTGAGAGAGAGAGAGAGAGAGAGTGTGTGTGTGTGTGTGTGTGTGTGAGAGAGAGAGTGTGTGTGTGTGAGAGAGAGAGAGTGTGTGTGAGAGAGAGAGAGAGTGTGTGTGTGTGTGTGAGAGAGAGTGTGTGTGTGAGAGAGAGAGAGTGTGTGTGTGTGTGTGAGTGTGTGTGTGTGTGTGAGAGAGAGTGTGTGTGTGAGAGAGAGTGTGTGTGTGAGAGAGAGAGTGTATGTGAGAGAGAGAGAGTGTGTGTGAGAGAGAGTGTGTGTGTGTGAGAGAGGGAGTGTGTGTGTGTGAGAGAGAGAGAGAGTGTGTGTGTGAGAGAGAGAGAGTGTGTGTGTGTGAGAGAGAGAGAGAGAGAGTGTGTGTGTGAGAGAGAGAGTGTGTGTGTGAGAGAGAGAGTGTATGCGTGTGTGAGAGAGAGTGTGTTTGTGTGTGAGAGAGAGAGTGTGTGTGTGTGAGAGAGAGAGTGTGTGTGTGTGAGATTGAGAGAGTGTGTGTGTGAGAGAGAGAGTGTGAGAGAGAGAGTGTGTGAGAGAGAGAGCGCGAGTGTGTGTGTGAGAGAGAGAGTGTGAGAGAGAGAGTGTGTGTGAGAGAGAGATTGTGTGTGTGAGAGAGAGTGTGTGTGAGAGAGAGAGAGTGTGTGTGTGTGAGAGAGAGTGTGTGAGAGAGTGTGTGTGTGTGAGAGAGAGAGTGTGTGTGTGAGAGAGAGAGAGCGAGAGTGTGTGAGAGAGAGTGTGTGTGTGTGAGAGAGAGTGTGTGTGTGTGTGAGAGAGAGAGTGTGTGTGTGTGTGAGAGAGAGAGAGAGAGAGAGAGAGAGAGAGAACAGTGTGGAGACACAAAAACATCATTGCAGTCCGAGAAGAATGACGATTGCCGGAAGTTACCAGGCAATCTAGCCGAGGCTCAACACTCAAGGGTGAGACGAGATCGATATACATTCAAAGTGTTACTGGTGCCACTGGAACTCTTCGCTTGCTGTTGTAGATGTGGACAAAGCGCTTATAGACATTTCCAGAGTACTGTGATATCAGCATGGAACATTGGGCAGTCGGTTGGTGATGTGGTCAACGTGACACTGGGCTCTTAATTTCCCAAAACTACCTGGTACCCATGTAACCCTCGGTCGACATGAGCGCCAAGATGATTTTCAGCTGTACACACAACACTGAGGTACTGGAACTAGACTACAGTCCAGAGGTGGACGAACCCCCAGAACTTTCTACCAGAGTTTACAGCCGATAAACGCACAGATAAGAAGAAAAAAGTTGAGAAACAAAAATCTTACTGTGTGCGAATTCGAACCCTAGATATTCCGACTCGAGCTCTGTGCCTTGCCGCTACACCACCATTCCGCTTCCGTTGGGTCTTTGATAATTTGTCGAACCTTTTTTATTCTGCTGCCGGGAGACCTAATATAACCAAACAGTTTAACAGGGTTTCTGGGACCTCCCTATGGGTGATCCTCCTCAGAATGTTGGCACTTTGTGTCACTGGGTGTTTATCGCTCTGTGTGATGTCCTGGTTGGGTAAAACTTACTTATTACTCAAGATACTATTTACACATTCTAACGTTACATCATCTAATTATAGAGAGGATACGAAACCTTCCCAAAACAGGACAAAATATTTCGTTATTTCAAAAGCCCACTCCGGCTTTTGCCGAGGGCCTTGATATGACCCAAACTATGCTTTGAACAGGGTTTCTATGACCTGTCCTCATTCTCATCCGAATGGTGGCACTTTGTGTCACCGGGTGTTTATTGCTCGGTGTAATGTCCTGGTGGCGTAAAATGTCAATAAATCAAACATAATATATTGATCAGTTAATACAACAACGGTATTCTGTGGTGCAATTTATGCAAAAAATATATCCCCCACCCCCCACCCTCACGCCACTTTATTTTCACTCCTTCGTTCCGTGTCTCACTTTCACATGAGAAACCTGTATTTTCTAACACTCCCTTCCTCTTTCTTCCCTCTGTCACATGCTTTCTTCATTTCTCACCAGACCGGCTTCTATCCTACACATCCATCGTTTTCTCTTCCCTTCCATGAAGCTTCTGAACACGGCAAGTTCCTAAGAGTCAGTGCTTTTTTATTAGGAGTTTTTATTTGACTCATTGGGTTCATATTTTGAAATCTGGGTTTAATGTAGTAGTACATTTTACCCCACTATGACATCACACAAGCGATAAGCATCCGAGGACACAAAGTTCCACCATGCGGATGAGGATCACCCGTGGAGAGGTCCTGGAAACCGCCCGTGTTCAGCCATATTTATAGCTGGGCTATATTGCTGCCCCTGACAAGAGCCAGGAAGGGGCTTCGAAAAAGCGAAAAATTGCATCCCACAAGGGAATGACAATACACATCATCTAGGTTTAAAACAAAATCCTTATATAAAAGTTGGTAAATGTATCGTTTCGTAACTATAAAATTGTACTTTTTAACAATCGTTCTTTATTCGTTGCTAATGTATTGCTTGGGTTCAGTTAAACTAGGTTTAAAAAAAAAAATTCTATTAGCAGCTCTGCCTAAGACAAGTTTTGCTTATCTAGCCAGGTTTTCCAGAGTCTCAAGTCCCAAGGTTATCACGTTACAAGGTGGGTTCCGAATTTTCGTTCTGTTTTATATCTCTTCGATTTCGAAAAGAAAAAAGCTCCACCATTACATGGTAGGTCCGAAGCCCCGTCACTCGAAGCGGTAAAAGAGGACGTTACGAATAAGGCCTCGCCCTTAGAATGGATAAATCAAGACTTCCTTACCAAGCCCTCATTTGGACACCACAGGGGAAAAGATCTCGTGGAAGACCAAGGGAAACCCTACGTAGAACTATCATCAAAGAAGGCTCGCTCATGGGCCACTCAAACATCCAAGACCTACAACAAATTGCAACGGACCGCCATGCATGGAGAGTCATGACCTCTGCCCTATGTGCCGCACTCGACACAAAAGGAAAGACTAACTAACTAACTAACTAACTAATATGTAAATATGTGCGAAAAACTAAAACTCTATTACTTTAATGCATCTGTCTAATAAAGTTTTACATTTTATAATGACATTTTTAACATCGGTCGTTATTTAATTCATTGAATTTGTTTTTTCCTGGATTATCTCTCGTGAATGAAGTTGCGCCCCTTGTTAAGAAATTTGAGTTTTGTGTCATGAGAGTTGGAGCATGGTAACAGCGGCTGCAACACATAACACAGACATAGTGTGTAGAGAATGCGTACAGAAATAAAACCACTAAGAAATATGAATCTTTTCGGCGTTTAGTGGTGAAAGTGATATTATAAACAACTCTACAATCCGAAGTTTATGTTAGATGTCAGCTCCCACCCCTTTCTATTTAAAAACCTGGTGTTAGACTGTTATTGTCGTGGATCATCTATACATTAGAGGGACACAAACATATCAATATAAAAAGAAATAACATGTTGTAGTGTGTAGTTGCACATAACCACAGTTACACACAGACTCTTACACACACACACTCACACACACTCTAGCTTTACAAAAGTATTTTAAAAATCCAAGGGAAATAATACATATTTTTTTTTAAAGTATTACATTTTAGCATATTATAATTACAAATACCTGTATTTTATAAAAGTATTTTAAAATTTAAATTAAGTATAATAGATTGTATTAAAATGTTCAAAATCTTTTTACTGAATTATGCAATTAAATACCAGTTATCTAACAAATTACATAATAATTTAACTATCCAACTTATTTTGATTATATGGTCAAAATTTTTAAACTTTCTGGACCCCCGGTGCAAAATTGATGTGTGCTGCACCGTATTATTGCCGTCGACGCTCCGTCGTTGTTCGGTTAAATTTTATTTGACAGGTACTCTTTTGTACCTCAATGAAAGTAAAGTAAACTTAGGTGGCAGACTGGGTCGTATTCGTACATCTATGTGCTATATGTTATGCATATAAGTGGCGTTTTTTCATATTGTGTTGTTTGTTGTACATTCAATGTTTTTCTGTTATGAGACTGGGCTGCACTTCGCTTCATGATAAAAAAAAATGATATGAACATCAGGGAACTTTCCGCAGACTCACAACCTTAAATATATCGGACAGTAGCTGTCAGTTATTCTCTATGAGATGTCTTTAGTGTAATCCACACTTATATAATATTACTTTAACTGCTTCAAAGGTAGTCGCATTATTTCAATAATTTTCCCTAAATTTTCAGATAAATATAAAGAATTCTCTTTTCCAGAATTTCCATACATACAGAGATGTTTGAGAAAGTGTCAAGGTCACTTATCAGCTATGGTATTCCTAAATAGTTGCCATTTTGTTCTGGGGCCGCAATATAGCCCGACCATAAATATGGTCTAATGGCTGAAAGCGATTTCTGGGACCTCTCCCCGGGTGATCCTCATCCGCATGGTGGCACTTTGTGTCATCGCTTGTGTGATGTCCAGGTGGGGTAAAAATCTAGAAATAATGTATGACATTATAAATGTTGTGAGAGTCCTTTGAGAGAGAGAGAGACAGAGAGAGAGTGTGTGTGTGTGAGAGAGAGAGAGTGTGTGTGAGAGAGAGTGAGAGAGAGAGAGTGTGTGTGTGTGTGTGAGAGAGAGAGAGAGTGTGTGTGTGTGAGAGAGAGATAGAGAGAGAGAGAGAGAGAGAACAGTTTGGAGACACAAAAACATCATTACAGTCCGAGAAGAATGACGATTGCCGGAAGTTACCAGGCAATCTAGCCGAGGCTCAACACTCAAGGGTGAGACGAGATCGATATACATTCAAAGTGTTACTGGTGCCACTGGAACTCTTCGCTTGCTGTTGCAGATGTGGACGAAGCGCTTATAGACATTTCCAGAGTACTGTGATATCAGCATGGAACATTCGGCAGTCAGTTGGTGATGTGGTCAACGTGACACTGGGCTCTTAATTTCCCAAAACTACCTGGTACCCATGTAACACTAGGTCGACATGAGCGCCAAGATGATTTTCAGCTGTACACACAGCACTGAGGTTCTGTCACAAGACTAAAGTCCAGAGGTGGACGAACCCCCAGAACTTTCTACCAGAGTTTACAGCCGATAAACGCACAGATAAGAAGAAAAAAGTTGAGAAACAAAAATCTTACTGTGTGCGAATTCGAACCCTAGATGTGGCGCGGTGATTTCGGTCACAGGCATGAGGCAAAGTTAAGTCTGATGTGAGGTGTATAAGGAGATACTCCGTACCCCACTCGGGCGCCAGTCCTTCACTGTTCTGGTTTTACGGAACCTCATGCAAGACTCCTACTGCACGTCCCCGTCGTGCGCCACGGATAATGTCTCAAATGAGCATTAACAGAGTTGGCAGGGGATCTCGGAGCTGGCGGCCCCTAGAGGTGTAGTGTCCTTTCTGGCTCTCACCAGCCCGCCCCCAAACGCATGGGTGAAAAGTCTAACAAAACTCAAGAATTGCTTGCTAAATGTACCATCAAATGACAACTCTTGGTTAAAATTCGGGAGCGAATGGAAAACTGTACTGCTGAGACTCAACCCTGACCGAGAGATTTACCCGCAGCCAAGACGAGTAACATCTCTTGTGGGCGACTTCTCGCAGCAAGATCCTACCTACGTACATCCTCAATCCGCAGTGTCGTCGTCACCGCGCTGAGGTACACCATGGCAGCAACTTTTCATATGCTGGCTTGGAAATAATGTCCGACAAAGTTATACCCCACGGCACACATGCAAGCTCAAAGTCCGACGATCATAATTCGTACCGATTAGGAAAAAGTCCGAATGTCCGTATCCACTGGTCCAACTCGCCCGAGTGTTGGGACCAAACAGGTGAAGCCATGCCTGACGCATTTTGCTTCCCTATTCTGTCGTGCTAAGGGCACAGCTGAAACAACGTTAAAGGTGTCTAACGTAAGATGAAAAAGAATGTACCTATTTGTGTGGCCACAAACGTCCTAGACCTGCGGGCTGCTCCCCGCTGATCTCCGGAGAGCGCAGCCTTGTAGCGCGGGAAGCACAATACACGGTTGTGAGGTTAAGCAGTCATGGGCAGGACGTGACGATTCCTTGGGTGAGCCCAGAACCAGAGCATCATGTGTTGGCTCTGCATTTATGGAAGCCTCCTTGGATGGCGGGGAATGCTCATGATCTGCCCCTGCCTTCCCTTGAGGGCTGAAAACTCTACATAGAGCTGCCTTAAGGACGACATTCCGGGGGCCACACCTGTTAAAAGTCAAAGAGGACACCACACAAATGAGGCAACATCTCGCCCCACACAAAACAATGGCCACAGTCAACCTAGGAACAGGCTTGACGTCTTCCCCCGAAGTCGGAGTACATCTGCCGGAGAGGCGGGGAACGAGTACTGCAAACAAATAAGCCAGTAAAACGGATGTACACGCAAAACTCAGGTCAAGGTAAAAGCCAAAAGTCCATTTTGGACGAACAACCGCGACTTACCGCCGGAATTCACAGCCGGTGAACAAGAAGAAGAAAAAGAAGAAGAACCCTAGATATTCCGACTCGAGCTCTGTGCCTTGCCGCTACACCACCATTCCGCTTCCGTTGGGTCTTTGATAATTTGTCGAACCTTTTTTATCCTAATATAACCGAACAGTTGAACAGGGTTTCTGGGACCTCCCTATGGGTGATCCTCCTCAGAATGTTGGCACTTTGTGTCACTGGGTGTTTATCGCTCTGTGTAATGTCCTGGTTGGGTAAAACTTACTTATTACTCAAGATACTATTTACACATTCTAACGTTACATCATCTAATTATAGAGATGATACGAAACCTTCCCAAAGGACGACAAAATTTTTCGTTATATCAAAGGCCCACTCCGGCTTTTGCCGAGGGCCTTGATATGACCAAAACTATGCTTTGAACAGGGTTTCTGTGACCTGTCCTCATTCTCATCCGAATGGTGGCACTTTGTGTCACCGGGTGTTTATCGCTCGGTGTAATGTCCTGGTGGCGTAAAATGTCAATAAATCAAACATAATATATTGATCAGTTAATACAACAACGGTATTCTGTGGTGCAATTTATGCAAAAAATATATCCCCCCACCCCCACGCCACTTTCTTTTCACTCCTTGGTTCCGTGTCTCACTTTCACATGAGAAACCTGTATTTTCTAACACTCCCTCCCTCTTTCTTCCCTCTGTCACATGCTCTCTCCATTTCTCACCAGTCCGGCTTCTATCCTACACATCCCTCGTTTTCTCTTCCCTTCCATGAAGCTTCTGAACACGGCAAGTTCCTAAGAGTCAGGGCTTTTTTATTAGGAGTTTTTATTTGACGCATTGGGTTCATATTTTGAAATCTGGGTTTAATGTAGTGGTACATTTTACCCCACTATGACATCACACAAGCGATAAGCATCCGATGACACAAAGTGCCACCATGCGGATGAGGATCACCCGTGGAGAGGTCCTGGAAACCGCCCGTGTTCAGCCATATTTATGGCTGGGCTATATTGCTGCCCCTGACAAGAGCCAGGGAGGGGCTTCGAAAAAGCGAAAAATTGCATCCCACAAGGGAATGACAATACACATCATCTAGGTTTAAAACAAAATCCTTATATAAAAGTTGGTAAATGTATCGTTTCGTAACTATAAAATTGTACTTTTTAACAATCGTTCTTTAGTCGTTGCTAATGTATTGCTTGGGTTCAGCTAAACTATGTTTAAAAAAAAAAATTCTATTAGCAGCTCTGCCTAAGACAAGTACTGCTTATCTAGCCAGGTTTTCCAGAGTCTCAAGTCCCAAGGTTATCACGTTACAAGGTGGGTTCCGAATTTTCGTTCTGTTTTATATCTCTTCGATTTCGAAAAGAAAAAAGCTCCACCATTACATGGTTGGTCCAAAGCCCCGATACTCGAAGCGGTAAAAGAGGACGTTACGAATAAGGCCACGCCCTTAGAATGGATAAATCAAGACTTCCTTACCAAGCCCTCATTTGGACACCACAGAAGAAAAGATCTCGTGGAAGACCAAGGGAACTATCATCAAAGAAGGCTCGCTCATGGGCCACTCAAACATCCAAGACCTACAACAAATTGCAACGGACCGCCATGCATGGAGAGTCATGACCTCTGCTTTATGTGCCGCACTCGACACAAAAGGAAAGACTAACTAACTAACTAACTAACTAATATGTAAATATGTGCGAAAAACTAAAACTCTATTACTTTAATGCATCTGTCTAATAAAGTTTTACATTTTATAATGACATTTTTAACATCGTTCGTTATTTAATTCATTGAATTTGTTTTTTCCTGGATTATCTCTCGTGAATGAAGTTGCGCCCCTTGTTAAGAAATTTGAGTTTTGTGTCATGAGAGTTGGAGCATGGTAACAGCGGCTGCAACACATAACACAGACATAGTGTGTAGAGAATGCGTGCAGAAATAAAACCACTAAGAAATATGAATCTTTTCGGCGTTTAGTGGTGAAAGTGATATTATAAACAACTCTACAATCCGAAGTTTATGTTAGATGTCAGCTCCCACCCCTTTCTATTTAAAAACCTGGTGTTAGACTGTTATTGTCGTGGATCATCTATACATTAGAGGGACACAAACATATCAATATAAAAAGAAATAACATGTTGTAGTGTTTAGTTGCACATAACCACAGTTACACACAGACTCTTACACACACACACTCTCACACTCTAGCTTTACAAAAGTATTGTAAAAATCCAAGGGAAATAATACATATTTTTTTTTTTAAGTATTACATTTTAGCATATTATTATTACAAATACCTGTATTTTATAAAAGTATTTTAAAATTTAAATTAAGTATAATAGATTGTATTAAAATGTTCAAATTCTTTTTACTGAATTATGCAATTAAATACCAGTTATCTAACAAATTACATAATAATTTAACTATCCAACTTATTTTGATTATATGGTCAAAATTTTAAAACTTTGTGGACCCCTGATTGAATTCAGAGGTACTATCTCCCACATTTTGATGCCGTCGACGCTCTGTCGTTGTTCGGTTAAATTTTATTTGACAGGTACTCTTTTGTACCTCAATGAAAGTGAAGTAAACTTAGGTGGCAGGCCGGGTCGTACTCGCACATCTATGTGCTATATGTTATGCATTTAGGTGGCGTTCTTTCATATTGTGTTGTTTGTTGTACATTCAATGTTTTTCTGTTATGAGACTGGGCTGCACTTTGCTGATGTACCGTGCAGGGCACACTGCGAAAATAGTATCCAGGAGCAGGGTTGCCATATTGGCATTTTTTATGCCAGATTCCACAAATCTGGCATATTTGAAACTAAACTGGCATAAGATAATGAACTGGCATATTTTTCCTGGCATTTCGTATCAAGACGTGCTCACATTTTCTTCATGGTTCCTCTGTTATAAACACGGGAATTTACTTAGAGCAATGTAGACCAACAGTTAAAATCTTTATTTCAGTTTGACTTTGTTGAGATGTCCTGGTATGGACTAACGGAGATTCGCGCCATTTTTTATTGTTTTGTTGTCTTCTTAAACGGATCGTGACTGCTATTCTTCTTCTTCTTCTCTTCCACCTTTTACCTCATCGAAGTGTCGAGGAGAGATGTAATGTTCGTTGAAGAGCGAGCTCTGTCAAGAGCACTATTAAGACTGATGTTCATTTAGACTGCTAAACACCTCTGTAATTTATGTTAATTTACTCAAATATATGCGAGATAGAAAACGAAAACCCACCACTGATACCAAGTGATTCAGACTGTTCAGAAATTACTTGAGGAGAGAAAATAGATAGGATATAGACCTAGTTCTATCTGTGACAGATTTTATTACTTTTACCAATGGCCACGTCTTCTAAGGAATGGAAAGCATCTTATGACAGCAATCGCAAGTATAATAGTATTTAGGAAAAAAACCTGCTCATGGCTCAAAACATCTTCAGACGGATCAGAGGCAGCATACTGTAAACTGTGTCAGTGCACTGTTGCACCAAGAATTACTAGCATTTCAAATCATGAAAAATCCGAAAAACACAGGATAAAAACTCCGTCAAAAAGCCAGTCACAGCTTATTACAACAATAACTCCTAGGCAAAGTAATGATAAAGTTAAAGCAGCAGAGTTGCAACTTGCTGTAAGCATGACCTGCCATTGTGCAATACGCACAATTGATCATTTAAGTGAAATCACGAGAGCGCATGGTCAGGGAAGTACATTGGAGCACATACAGTTGCATAGAACTAAATGTTTATGCTTAATAAGAAATATTATATCGCCTGCACTTAAGGATGACCTTATTGAGGATTTTCGGAACAAGAAATATGCCATAATTATAGATGAGTCTACTGAAGTTTCCATTTACAGGTACTTGTGCATTATAGTTAGTTTTTTCAGTGACAGGAAAAATTAAATATTTACTGGATTTCTTGATTTAATTTTCTTTCAAGTGGCTACAGGAGAAAACTTATTTAGTTTGATTAATAAGGAAATTAAAAGGTGTGGTCAGAGTCTTACAAATTGCATTGGGTTTGCGTCAGACATCGCTTCAAACATGTGCAAGAACTCTGTTTGGTCCAGAATTAAAGATATGTCTCCTTCGCCATCAAATATTGGTTCCTTACTGTCTGAAATACCTCAGTAATTTTGTCATAGTGATTTAAGATGAAAAGCCTATAAAGAACTGTTTAGAGTGATAAACACATCTACGGAGTTTGAATCAAAACGAACTTCTCCTCTTCCATTTGAGAAACTGTCATATATTAGGTGGCTTGTGCGTGGAAAGATTATGTTCAATATGTCGGTGAACTGGAAAGAATTGAAAGCTTATTTCACATGTGCTGAATTAGCACAGACAACGTTTGACACAAAATATAAAGAAAGATTGTTAAAGGAAATGTTGTTAAACCATAATAATTATTTGTACTTTGAGTTTTCGCGACACCAATTGTACAAGAATTTAAAAGACTGAACAGCCTTTTTCAACAAACAAAAGCTGATCCTCATGAACTACACTAAAAATTGTCCATACACCAGAAAAGTCTTAAGAACAGACTGTGAGACGTCAATGAGCAGAAAAAAATATTCATCAGGTTGACGTTGGTATTAAATTCCTAACGGAATGTAATGAGTTCCTAAAGAATAATAACAGGACTGAAGTTCAGATAGAAATAAACAATGTTAATGAAAAAGATGCATGTCTGTGCTAGAGGAAGCTCTCAATCAAATTACGTGTAGACTTGCCACCGAGAATATATTTCAAAATCTGTCACAATTGAACCCTTTTGGCAGTTTTAAATCAAATATAAAGGAAGGACAGTTTTCAGAGCTACCATTTTTACACCTGGCAGAAAACAACATCAGTATTATAGAAGAACAGTACAGAAAAATGATTCTTGTAAACTGGAAAGAAGAAGCTACATTTGAGAAGGATGGACTACCTACAAACAGGGAAGATTTTTAGATAGGCGTACTTCGACACTATGCATTTAAAGAGTTGGCCACTTTCGCCCTTACTTGCTTAATAATGCCCGTTAGCAATGCTGTAGTTGAGAGAATATTCTCTCTTGTTACTTCAACTAAATCAAAAGCAAGAAACAAAATACAACAAAATAGAACTATTGATATCAAAGAAGTGTTACAAAGACTTCATTCCATCTGAGAAAATGCTTAAAGATTTTGCATCTGAAAAAGTTTATGCTGCATCTTCCACTGGTTCCAGTGAGGACGACTGTAAATAATTCAATCTAGAGCTTTTGATGTGAAGTGAGTACAATGTTACACGTTATTTGGCAATTGTCTGGCATATTTTGGGTAATGGTTTGGCATAAAATGACGTTTTTTATCTGGCAACCCTGTAACAGGAGGCATTGAAGTGTGTTACTTCGCACAGGAAAATAAGTTGTTGTGGGTTACTTCGCACAGGAAAATAAGTTGTATGTCAGCTGATTTATTTGCTGTAACATTTTCCACTTGTTCCTAGTGGGCTTTGTAAGTTGTCATGACGCGCTGCTCGACGGTTGCTCGAAGATCCCATGTTCATGGGTTTAGGCCCAGACTGAGCCTTGCTTTTTTTTTTTTTTAATTTAAAAAAAAAAAAAAAGACTTCGGCTAACAGGTGGACTCAACCTTAAATAAAAATTAAATTGAGTTAACCCTTTTGCTGCTATGGACGAGATTACTCGTCTACCCGGTAGACTGCTAAGGACTAGTTAACTCGTCTTCCATTTTCTGGGCCCTCAGTGCTAAGGACGAGATAGCTCGTGCTCGACTTTTCTTACAGATTGCTAAAAACAGTAATTGTTGGGGGGGGGGGGGGGGGTGAAATGAGAATATAAATTACCCAAATCTGATCAAACTGACCCATTTACATGCAATTAAAACCCTTGTCACGTGCGTTTAGCCGTATTTAGATGCATTTCACACAATCCTGATGCTTTGTTACCATAGAAGCATTGTCGGTGAACGGTAATTTTTTTGCCCTAAAATATTTTTATGGTTTTGCGATAGTCTACATGTTTTTAAAATAACAAGAAAATTGGTTTATTAAAGTTAATGACGAATTAATAGAGTTTCTTTCAATGAGTAATAGTAAGGATCACTTTAAAACGTGTATTATATGAGCTGGGTTATCTTCGCGTCACGCCGGCGGACACGTGTAATTCTGGTCGTAAGCAAGACTGACCATATGACCCAGCTATCTGCATCAACTGGATTTGAAATGGATCCCCAATAATCAAAATAAATATTTGGTCACGTACTGACATGATGATTGATATTAATGTTTCTAATAAACTATAGAACTGACATAAATGTGTTTGTCTGTCAAAGTGTACAATACTAGTCCTATTTTCAATTCATATTTCGATGTGAATTTCTAGTGTAGTTGTTATCACGTCTGCCTCACAATCGAAATGTCCAGAGATCAACCCATAATGCCGTTTTTTTTTTTTAAATTTTTGTTGTTGTTGAATGTTAGTTAGAGAAATTCTACATTCAACTTGGTATACGGTCCGTTTAGAGTCAAAATTAGTCACGACACTGGGCGCGCTTTCCTTGTCTACCTCTGTTGAGACAAAGGTTCGGATAGATGTCAAGTACGTATACCGAGGTATTTCTATAAAAGAAAACCAAACTAAATAAAATAATTGTCAGTTTAGTGTTTTTTTAAGCTTTATGATTGACGACACAGTTCAAGTTTATTTGCAACTCGCACAGTAAGGATGTAACATTTTTTTGGCCAACACTTGCATCTTTTTATGTCATACTTGGAGAAGATGTAAACATGTTCAGAAATCCCTATGATTTGTTTACATAAGACTTGTTCAGGGTGACGGTACACGTTTTACGAAGGAGATGAAGAAGGGGAGGGGTGAAAGAGGAGGAGGAAGAAAAGAAGGTGGAATAGAGGAAGATGCAAGCGGATGAGCAGGAGACTGTGTTGTAATAGAAAGAAGATGGCGCTAAGGAGAAAAAGGTGGAAGAAGAGAAAGAAGTTGTCTGTAGTAGTCTTTTCTTCTTCTTTTCTCTACTCCTGGAATGCCCCGCAGAGTCAGGGCAGGAAGAGATCTCTAGAACGGACCCTTCTGTTCGCTTCGTATCTAGTACTTTTCAGCGTCTCTGACATTTCTGTGGTCCACTTTCTGTGTGGTCGACCTCTGGGTCTGTTACCACTGTATGTGTATAACATTGCTCTCTGTAGCCTCCTGTCTGTTGCCAATATAGTACATGGCCAAACCATTTGATTTGTTGTCTGCCTATAAAGTTCAGTATTGGTTCAGTGCCGATTCTCCTCCTGATATAGTTCCTAAGTCAATCTTTTCTCGTTACACAAAGCATAGTACGTAAACATTTCATTTCTGTCGTTACTATTTCCTTCTGTCTTCTGAAGACAGTGTTCATGTTTGACACCAACAGCAGAGCGTTGGTAAGAATATTGTGTTAAACAGTGTTCTTTCAGTGTTCATATTAAGATGCTTGCATTTCAAAATTGGAACTATTTGGTCTATAACTCGATGTTTGATTTCTTTATTCATTAATCCGTCTTCTGAAAAAAAAAAAAAAAAATGCTTCCCAGATATGTAAAATACTTCGGCTGGTTTAATCGGTGTCCATCAAGTTTAATATGGTGGTTCTTCCTTTTCTAGAGAATGTTATCACTTCTGTTTTGTCTACGTTCATCTTCATGTCGTAGTTGTTGTATTTTGAGTGGAGTCTATCTATATGTTCTTGTAACCGTACTGCTGTTGGTGATATGATTGTCTGGTCTTCGGTGAAAAGCAATTCATTAAGAAATTCTCCGATGTTATCCCCCTCGTTGTTAGCTGATTTGCAATATAGTCGACGTATGTGAAGAACAGTAATGCTCGGCTCACTAGAGTAGTTGGCTAAACCGGACTGCGCGGTGACCGGGTGACGAACTCCTTGTGGTCTGGGTTCACGCCCGGGGGTGGGAAGAAAAGCCACTTTCTCCCATATTTGCGGTATTTATCATTGAATCAAGGCCGACGGGTTGTGATATCCATAATACCGAGCCTTAGGGTTAACAACTAATTGCTTCTGGATACTTAAAAAAAAAAAAAAAAGTCGAACAGTAGTGGTGATAGAACGCACCCCTGTCTTAGTCCAGATCTAATGTAGAACTTTTCTGACACTCCTGTATTTGTTCTAACTGCGCATTGACTCTTTAAATACAAATCTTGCACATTTTTATAAAATGTTTATTTACTCCGTAGTCCTTGGTAATTTCCAGAATTTATTCCTATTAACTCTATCGAAAGCTTTCTCTTGATCGACGAATACAACGTGTAACTCGTTATCAAATTCTGCCGTCGTTTTCATTAATTGTCTGTGTGATGCTTCAGTACAACTTCTGTTCTTCTGAAACCCTATTTGTCCTTCACTAAGTTGTGATTCGAAGACAGGACCGAGACTTTTTTTTTTTTTTTTCAATGATCTTACAAAATATTTTCCTGGTGTGGCTCAAAAATGAAACTACATATACTTCTCACAGTCTTTCTTGCTGCCTTTCTTCTTCCAGATGTGTACTATTATTGCGCTTCTCCAGTCTTCCGTTGTCTCCTGTCTTCCACTAAGTTGTGATTCGATGATAGGACTTTGTACGTAGTAGCAGCAGCAGTAGTAGTAGTAGTAGTAGTAGTAGTAGTAGTAGTAGTAGTAGTAGTTGTCGTGAAATGATAGTCATTACACATCGGTCTGTAAGGCTGATAACCTGTCTTACCTGTAATCTGCACAAAATTCAAACTTGGACTCGCCCAGAAATATATAGTCCCTTATATCTATATATATAGGCCTGTATTGGACAACATTATTATGTCTGCCTTTTCTGGTTACTTTAACTAAACTCCACTTTTAAATGTATATCTTTTGGGGATATATTTAGGGAGTTAATTGAGGTTTCTTGGAAACCGATTTACTCCTTGCCCCAGTATACAAGGAACTTCTTTTGTACCAACGCCTGAAATGTCTAACTGACGCCATTCTCCTTGCCAGCTTCTCAAGCCTCCAGATGTGTTAATCTGTGCCTGTATACTTTAAATTTTCAAGGCAATCTGGATAGGGCTCAGTTTTACATATGCTTGGGTAAGTTAATTATAGTTTACGAGTACCTAGAATGTTGTCTGTAAAGTAGTCACTGCTGTAGAGAAATCCATATCGGCTGTGTGATCTCACTTAGCTCTACCATTCTTGATCGCTAGAGTAGCGGATTCGAACGTAGATCTTCCACTGTACAGACTAAATAGCTTATGCACTCAATAACCACCCATACTGATAAACATTTAATGCCCTTACTATTGTGTACGTTTTAAACTACTTACAGAATCTGTACATACGAGATGGGGACAGAATTGGGTCAGGGCTGTGTTAATCAAAGTATGTGTGTGCTTGACCCAGATCAATGAGTGCTTGGGCGGTTGGGAAAACTAGTGAATGCAGGTACTGACAGTAAATATTGGTGTTTGTGTGCAGAGTGAGGGGGATAAGGGGAGATGATATATGTGTTAGACCACTTTATCTATCTCCACTGCATATCTGACTTGCCTTCTCTTGCACTAAACAGACAGATAAATATAGGAGACTTATGTCTTTTGGTCTGGAGAGACAATCTGAGGAATGAAACAGGAGAGCAGGGAGGAGACAGCAGATGGGAGTTGATGACTTGTGCTTGCTCTGTCTTTCCTGTCAAGATGTTACCCTCTTGATGATGACTAATGTTGAGTTATTTTCTTGACAGGATGTATATTTTCTGAAGAGCTGGCAGAAGATTCACAGTCTCAACAACATCCACTCACAAACATCCTACCACCAGAACCAACTTGTTACCCACCAGCTAACACCTGTGAAGGTTCCTGACATCTCCAAAAATGGGGGAGATTGTGCCTCAAACAGCTACCAGTGCCAGAGTAATGTGGCTCTAAGACATTGTGTGTCCTTACTGGTGATATAGACATGCTAGATACCAGTGCAGTTGCTGTACAGTGAAGTACTCTTGCTACTTGATCCAGTGGAGCAGAATTCCCAGAGTCAAAAACAGTCAAATCATCCGGAGCTGAGGGAGGCATCATAGACAGAGATAAGAGAAGCTAAGTCTGATACTTCGCATGATGTTGTTTTCCTCACAGCTCCTTGGTTCCCATGATGACATATAGTCACCTCCAGGACCGGCTGTCTGCCTAGTTTCCTTAGGATCTAGACATTAGTGCTGAAATTCTTTCACTGATAGCTGGAATTCACTTCAATTGTTTTTGTACAGATATTATACTAAATACATGCATTCATTTTTTTCATGGCTGACTTAGGTTTCTCTATGTCACCTTCTTAAGTGTTTAGCAGTTGTATGTGTATGTATCTTCATTATATGTGTTAACATGGTTATGATAATGAACTATCATAACCTGGGGGCTTTCTTTAGTAAGTAGTGGGGGTGTCCAGCCAAGTGTGCCTAGAAATATATATATATATATATATATATATTGACATATTTTGTAGTGCCAATACTTGAGTTGCCCTACTCCAGAGATAAGTTGATCGTATATTGGCCACGGGGAATCCCTTAGACCAATACGAGCCAAACGACTCAACAAAATTATCTCTGAGTGCTGCTGGTTCTGAAGGAGAAATCCTTACATTAGGCACGCGACAGGAGTGATATGTGACAGAACAACATATCCCCAAAAATCTGTGGTCTCGTCGTGGGATTGTTTTGTACACTGTTCAATCTTTAAATTTGCTGGTGATCTTGGCCAGGAGTTGTTCAGTGTTTGTTTTTTGTTAACACAGTTGTGACCATTCTGGGTCAGTTCTTAGAGTATACTCCTAGGAGTGATTTGTAATCATTGTGGTGTTTTGTGGTGTCTAAGTACATTGGGTTAGGTACAACCTTGGTTGGTGGTGATAATTTAATCTATTGTTGATTATATTTACATTGGTGGTGACAATATATTTTGTTGTGGACTGTTAGATTGACAAGACAGCATGTCGCAGTCAAAAATTTCCATACAGGAATTGAAGGACATGGCTGTCCAGATGGGATTGGAGGGTAAAGAAATGACCGAGTGGATTAAAACCACGGAACGTGAGATGAGGATGGAAGCCCGTGAGGCTGAAAGACTCCGAATAGAATCTGAGAGGGTGCAAGAAACCGAACGACTCAGGATTGAATCTGAGAGGATTCAAGAAACTGAGCGACTCCGAATTGAGTTTGAGAGGGAGTCAGAAAGAATGAAGTTGGAACAGGAGGTGAGGTTAAGAGAATTGGAACTTCAGGCTCAGAGAGAGGGTAATAGACCCAGATCTCCAACACCTGAGATTGATGGTGCATCAACGCACAGTAGCTCAGCTCAAGCGATGAACTTTCCTATGCCAGTCTTCGACCCGAAGGCTGAAAATATTGAACAGTACCTAGACCGATTTGGCAAATTGGCATCTTTGTACAACTTGGAAAGGAACATGTACACGCTGAAGTTGGCTCAAGGTTTGAGAGGTGAGGCATACGAGATTTATCAACGGATGCCCACCGGTACTGAGACTGATTATGATGCATTGTGTCAGGCTTTACTGAAACGTTTCGAACTTAATGCTGCGACATACAGACAGAAGTTCAGAAATGAGAGAAAGATGACAGGGGAGAACTATCCTCAGTTCGCCAGTCGCCTTCAGGGATATTTGACAAGGTGGAGGGAAATGTCTGGATACTCCTCTTCTTTTGAAGATTTACAGGAGATGATCCTAACGGAACAACTCCGAGAGACATTACCTCGGCCTATGCAAACCTTCCTGACGGAGAATGGTGCTGACAGACTGAGTGAGATGTTGATGTATGCTGAGAGGTATGAGATGGCACATAAAGAAGTGGGTATAGGTGGGAAACCCAAGGCCCAGGGCCAAGGGAAAAATAATGGTAATGGTCATAAAACCCATCCAAATGAATCCCCTAAAAAGAATTCATCCCAAGCACAACCCCAGAACCCCTCAAAAGTTCAGGGAACACAATATAGACAACCCTTTAATGGCCCTAAAAAGCCTTACTGCCATATTTGTAAGAATAATAACCACTGGACTAAGGAATGTAAATCCAAACAGTCAGGGAATTTACAAGTATCAGCTTTGTTGTCTACTGTAGTACCTTCTACCCAGGAACAATTGTACAATGGTTCCAATAGGCCTCCTGTGGTAGAGAGGGTTTGGGCTAATGGATATTCTCTAAATTGTCTGTATGATAGTGGTTTGTCATACGGCTGTGTGGTGAGGCCAGAGTTTGTAAAACCTGATCAGTATACTGGCAGATTCATAGAGCTCCAATGTGCCACATTGGATGCTAAACCTTTAAACTTGCCTATTGCTAAGATTAAGGTCCGTTCAAAGTATGTCTCGGGGGTAATTGAGGCTGCAGTGCTCGAACACTGTACCTTTGATTTAATTCTTGGCGCTACTTATGTATTTTTAGCAGAGCCGAAGAAACCTTCAGAGCATCTTGCTGCGGTGACCACCCGAGCACAACATAAAAGTGCTTTAGAGGATTCTCCTCATGTAAATCCTCTTCCTGAGGAAATTAAGGTGGCCCAAAGTAGTGACCCAACCCTTAAGGCATGTTTTAAAAAGTTAACTGCAAGTCACAATCCTCCTTTGAAGAAAGAATTTTTCATGAAAGGTAAGTTGCTTTACAGATGGGCAAGTGACAAGTATACAGAGCACAGTCAACTTGTAGTACCCAAAACATATAGACAGCAGATTCTCCAGATGGGGCACACTATAGCCTATAGTGCCCATATGGGAATACATGCAACGACACAACGCATTGCCTGCCATTACTTTTGGCCAGGTATGTCAGCAGATATCATGCGTTATGTCAAATCCTGTCCGGAGTGCCAGAAGGTAGCTCCCAAAGGCAGGAATGCACCAGTCGGACTGGGGGAAACCCCTGTCACCTCCACACCTTTTGAAAGGGTGGCGGTCGATTTGGTTGGACCACTTCCTCTCACAAAGAAGAAGAATGCTTACATATTGACCTTGGTCGACTGTTGTTCAGGGTATCCGGAGGCTGTTGCACTTCGGAGGATTGACAGTAAGACGGTGGCAGAGGCATTGATGAGCATTTTCACCAGAGTGGGATTCCCTTCGCAGATACTGACAGACAATGGATCTCAGTTTAAAGGGAAACTAATGGAGGAAGTGTTTCAGATAATCAAGTCTCAACACATTTGCACCAGTCCATACCGACCCCAAGCGAACGGCCAGAATGAGCGGTTCAATGGAACGTTGGTATCGCTTCTGAGAAGATTAACACAGGAAAAGCCAGAGAGGTGGGACGAGTATCTGTCTGCAGCACTATTCGCCTACCGGGAAGTACCCAATGCCTCTACTGGATTTCCACCTGCGACCTTGGTGTTCGGAAGACCCATTTCTGGACCCTTGGCCATTCTCAGGAAGACATGGACAGACGAAGGGGCAGATGATTCCTTGAAAACCATATCACAGTATGTGCAGGAACTCAAGGAACGGTTAAAGCTAGGGTGGGACCTGGCCAAAGAGAACTTGATTCGTGCACGTAAGAGGTACGCTGCACATTTCAACCGGAAGACGAAGGAACGATGTCTTGAGGTTGGAGATAGGGTGCTTTTGCTACTACCATCAGGGAAGTCTAAGTTAGAGTTAGCTTGGGGAGGCCCTTATACGGTGGTAGAGAAG
Source organism: Candidula unifasciata (assembly GCA_905116865.2). Classification (NCBI taxonomy): domain Eukaryota; kingdom Metazoa; phylum Mollusca; class Gastropoda; order Stylommatophora; family Geomitridae; genus Candidula; species Candidula unifasciata. The sequence continues at coordinate 7,642 of CAJHNH020001807.1, read as the reverse complement.
ATATCCAGGATCCATTATAAGATCAACATTAAAGGTAAGTCAAAGGTCTATCACATTAATCTCCTCCGGAAATACAACGAGAGAGAGGTAAGTGACACACCGACCCTCTTGACACTTTCTGTAGCTATGGAGGTGGAAGGTGGAGAAGCCACAGCTGTGGAATATCCTCTTCACCCCAGGGAGACCTATAAAGATGTAGAGGTTAACCCAACTCTCTCTGTCTCTCAGAAACAAGCTATAGAACCACTCTTGTCAGAGTGTAACTCTGTCCTGAGAGTTAAGCCAGGGCAAACTTCATTATTGGAGTATAATACGACATTGGTTCCTGTTGAGCCTTTCAGTCAATGCCCTGTGCAAGCTCCTCTTTTTAAAGAGGAATGGAGTAAACCTCCAGACCATCAGGAGGACCAGAAGGTGAAGAATTTTCAATTCACACCAGGGTTCCTTCCTGTGTTTGTTGGAGCACATAGTGACGAGGGGAGGATTATCCTTCCGAACCTCACGAAGGATCAGACGGGAGGGATTATATCCCACATGCCTCGACGACCTTCCTGTGTGACTACTGATGTAGGAGACACACCGGTATATTTCCTGAATATGACAGGAGCACCAGGATGGTGTGTAGGTTTATTCAGCCAACCCGATCGGGGGTTTGGTCTGAACCTACATCTTTGCATGTACCTGGCAGGGATCAGTGATACATGGATGGAGTCATCAGTCTTAGGTCTTCCGGGCCATCGACTGATTCTATATAGATTCCTTGTTGAGTAGTATTGTATAGTGGTCATAGGTTTCTCTATTTTCACATGAATTGTCATTATTGTATATATTTCATCTGTCTTTGAGAGGCTGGTTTGGTCAACTCTTTGATTCAGAGCAGATTTCTTGAGCCGCCATCCCTTGTCTGATAATTCACAGACTGAAGGTGATGAGCAAGCTGAAAGTAGTGAGTCCATAGATGTGTAAATGGCTGATCATTTTTCATTCGCGTAGTACGCTCTTCCCTTTGGGGGGGGGGGGGGGGGGTACTGTCGTGAAATGATAGTCATTACACATCGGTTTGTAAGGCTGATAACCTGTCTTACCTGTAATCTGCACAAAATTCAAACTTGGACTCGCCCAGAAATATATAGTCCCTTATATCTATATATATAGGCCTGTATTGGACAACATTATTATGTCTGCCTTTTCTGGTTACTTTAACTAAACTCCACTTTTAAATGTATATCTTTTGGGGATATATTTAGGGAGTTAATTGAGGTTTCTTGGAAACCGATTTACTCCTTGCCCCAGTATACAAGGAACTTCTTTTGTACCAACGCCTGAAATGTCTAACTGACGCCATTCTCCTTGCCAGCTTCTCAAGCCTCCAGATGTGTTAATCTGTGCCTGTATACTTTAAATTTTCAAGGCAATCTGGAAAGGGCTCAGTTTTACATATGCTTGGGTAAGTTAATTATAGTTTACGAGTACCTAGAATGTTGTCTGTAAAGTAGTCACTGCTGTAGAGAAATCCATATCGGCTGTGTGATCTCACTTAGTTCTACCATTCTTGATCGCTAGAGTAGCGGATTCGAACGTAGATCTTCCACTGTACAGACTAAATAGCTTATGCCTCAATAAACCACCCATACTGATAAACATTTAATGCCCTTACAATTGTGTACGTTTTAAACTACTTACAGAATCTGTACATACGAGATGGGGACAGAATTGGGTCAGGGCTGTGTTAATCAAAGTATGTGTGTGCTTGACCCAGATCAATGAGTGCTGGGGCGGTTGGGAAAACTAGTGAATGCAGGTACTGACAGTAAATATTGGTGTTTGTGTGCAGAGTGAGGGGGATAGGGGGAGATGATATATGTGTTAGACCACTTTATCTATCTCCACTGCATATCTGACTTGCCTTCTCTTGCACTAAACAGACAGATAAATATAGGAGACTTATGTCTTTTGGTCTGGAGAGACAATCTGAGGAATGAAACAGGAGAGCAGGGAGGAGTCAGCAGATGGGAGTTGATGACTATGCTGCTTGCTCTGTCTTTCCTGTCAAGATGTTACCCTCTTGATGATGACTAATGTTGAGTTATTTTCTTGACAGGATGTATATTTTCTGAAGAGCTGGCAGAAGATTCACAGTCTCAACAACATCCACCCACCAATCCAACCACCAGAACCAACTTGTTACCCACCAGCTAACACCTGTGAAGGTTCCTGACATCTCCAAAAATGGGGGAGATTGTGCCTCAAACAGCTACCAGTGCCAGAGTAATGTGGCTCTAAGACATTGTGTGTCCTTACTGGTGATATAGACATGCTAGATACCAGTACAGTTGCTGTACAGTGAAGTACTCTTGCTACTTGATCCAGTGGAGCAGAATTCCCAGAGTCAAAGACAGTCAAATCATCCGGAGCTGAGGGAGGCATCATAGACAGAAATAAGAGAAGATAAGTCTGATGCTTCGCATGATGTTGTGTTCCTCACAGCTCCCTGGTTCCCATGATGACAAGATAGTCACCTCCAGGACCGGCTGTCTGCCTAGTTTCCTTAGGATCTAGACATTAGTGCTGAAATTCTTTCACTGATAGCTGGAATTCACTTCAATTGTTTTTGTACAGATATTATACTAAATACATGCATTCATTTTCATGGCTGACTTAGGTTTCTCTATGTCACCTTCTTAAGTGTTTAGCAGTTGTATGTGTATGTATCTTCATTATATGTGTTAACATGGTTATGATAATGAACTATCATAACCTGGGGGCTTTCTTTAGTAAGTAGTGGGGGTGTCCAGCCAAGTGTGCCTAGAAATATATATATATATATATATATATATATATATTGACATATTTTGTAGTGCCAATACTTGAGTTGCCCTACTCCAGAGATAAGTTGATCGTATATTGGCCACGGGGAATCCCTTAGACCAATACGAGCCAAACGACTCAACAAAATTATCTCTGAGTGCTGCTGGTTCTGAAGGAGAAATCCTTCAGCAGCAGTAGTAGTAGTAGTAGTAGTAGAAGTAGTAGTAGTAGTAGTAGTAGTAGTAGTAGTAGTAGTAGTAGTAGTAGTCAGTAGTAGTAGTAGTAGTAGTAGTAGTAGTAGTGGTAGTGGTAGTAGTAGTGGTAGTACTAGTAGTTTGACGATGACGAACCTCCGAAAACCCCCATGTTGAAAATGCCACCCCCTCCATACACTGCATCACCCACACCAACCCGGTGCCAGACACCACCCCCGCACCTTTTCATTTCTGAGAACTCGTGCCCATACCCTCCCCCAACAACCCTCACCCACTCCACAAACACATTGTTTAACGGAACCCACCCCCTAGTAAACCCCCCCCCAAAATGGTATTTGCGGTAGTGCCAAACATCATACGGGGTGAATTTCCATTGTTATTTTCAACCTAATGTTGTCTCACCCACCCCCGCAACCACCCAGCACCCGCCCACCCCCTCCTCAACTTTTCCATCATCCCTCCCCACCCTTCATCACTCTCACGTCACATGTCCTCTACCCCTTGAGGCGGTGACTTATACCGACCACCACACCCACGCCAAACTCACAAACTTTACGAACCATCCCACCACACCCCCCACAATAAGGCCCCCAAACTAACCAACCCAACCACAAACAAACAACCCGTGTTCCAAACCCCCCGTGAGAGCAAACCCACCCAACACAACCACCCTCACAACACCACCCCATAGCCCACAACAACCCCATCGCCAAACCCCACAGCCCATCACTCACTGGTGTCATCTATGTCAGCAACATACGTCGCACCCCGATCCAAAAACCACCCACCCAAACTAATCCAACCTCACAGCAACCCACACCAACCTTACACGTTCACATATCCGCCCTCCACCCAGTTTCACTACACAGCCAGTAACGAATTGCGAACTGCGCGTTTTTACTATCTCACCGCATTTTCCTACCACCCAAACCCCTCCCCACTAGTTTTAAATTTCACTCTCACTTCCTCAAATCACTCTCATGAGCTACTCACATGAATTGCCAGTGGTACAACGGTGGTACTGTTTCAGTTTCCCCCAGTAGTCTTTCACGAGTCTTTCACACAATTTAGTAGTAGCCGTAGTCACATGTCCTAGCCGCACTTGTTGCAGCAGCAACAGCTCCTTTCTCAAGCAGGAGTTACCACTGTAACAGTACCACGTAGTAGCAAAATGGGGCTCCATTTTTCCACTCAGGGAACAATCCCTCTCTAATAACGCAGGCAGTTTTTTCTTAACAATTCAATAGACCAACCTCCACCAACTTTGCATCCTGACACATCACGAAGCAACCTCTCGCATTCCTAATCACACACTTCCCTTTTCTTTCTCACAGTTCCCATCAATTTTGTCAACCCTCTAACCCCCCGATCTTACACCATCACCATATGCAGTCTCAAGCATCCTTTCACTGGCTTAGAGAGCAAGATTTTTTCACATGTCTGTCACGCAGTCGTATTCGGTGTCATTTTGAGCACCATCATGCAAGGAATGTTCCGTGTGGTGCGAAAGCTCGCTTCATGTTATACCACATAGTAGCTGTCTTTGACCCACTCCCCTGCCATAGTGGTGGGGAACCTTCAGACCACACATGTTGGCAAATTTCACCCACCGTGCCTGATCAAAATCTGTATGACATGCTACCCCTTGTGAGTGTCCTCTATTCAAGAGGATAGAGAGAGAGAGAGACAGACCCTTTCACAGACAGATACCCAGATTTTTTTCATTTTTTTACGTCTGAGAAGAGTGCGGTGTAGGAATTACCAAGGGCAATCGAGTCAAACCACTCAAACCTTTTCAACCAAACACCCATTTCATAGACCATCATGTGGCTAACTGGTCTCTTATAATAATCGTCCTCTCCTCACGCTCATCTGACACCTTCGTATCGTAATCCACCAAGCACTGTGGGTGTCACCATCCAACCATTCGGCAATCTTTTCCACATGTGGTCAACACTCACACAACTCCATCCCACCATGCACTGGACAAGTGAAGCTTTTTCAAACCCCCAACAATTTCCCCCACCCTCCACAAATTAATTTTCACTCCAACTATTTCAACACCGAACATCATGACACACAGTTCGACCATCTTTTCAATCAATTTATTTGTCTAGTCGGGTTTTCCCACCCGAAAAACGCAAAACGAAAAAGAAAAATTTTTTTTTTTTTTTTTTAAAAAAAAAAAAAAATTCTTATTCTTGCAAATTTTTAAACCCCCTAGATTTTTGGACCCGAGTTTCTGGCCTTGCTGAAAACACCACCTTCCTCCTCCGTTGCTACTTTTTTTTTGGCAGTCTTTGGGGCTACTTTTCCTCCCTTTTGCATTTTTGTCCTGGGGTATCAATTTGAGTTTTAAAAAAATTTGGCACGGGGAAAAAAACCCCTTTATATTTTCAAAACCTTCCAAAGTGGCAGATAAGTTAATCTGTTTTTTTTAAGGTCCTTTTTTATTTATTGTAAATAATGAAAAATTTCCCCCAAAAGGGGCTCTAAAATTTGGCTCAAACCACCACACACACACACCCCACCGCAGGGGCACCACACACATACACAAACATACACCGGGACAAAACCACACCCCACAAACACCCACCCACCCACCACTTACACCCACCACCCCACCCCCCTCCACACCCCCACACCCAATACACAAAAACCCCACACCCCCACACAAACACAAACCATACACACACCCCACACCAACCACCACACACACCCCCAAAAAACACACAAATAATAAACTTTGTTGCTTTAAATTTTTTCACAGATTAAAATCAAAGAAAAATTTGGCTAATATAAAATTTTATTCATATCATTGAACAGGGTGTGTAGGTGATTCTTACGGCCCAAACCCGGGTTTATCTGTTTTTTGCGTGGGGTTTGAAAATCTCGGTAATCTGTGATAGAAAGGGGGGTTGAGCCATTTTGATCCAAAAGGTATGAGGGGGACCGGGTTCTTTTGTAAAATGTTGTGTTGTTTTGTTCACAGGTGCTCTTTTCCCGGCTTTGATGCCAGGGCGTGTCTGTAGAATGATGGGAAGACCAAAAAATGATGGGGAAATGCTTTTTTTAAAAATATTTTTCCCCGCGATGGACTCAAGGGGGGCGATGTGCCCCAAACTGTTTTTTTTTCTTTGGGGTTTTTGATAATTTTCATACCCCTTTTTAATTGTTTTTCCCGGGGGGCCTACTATAAACCTAACATTTTAAAACGGGGGGTTTCGGGGACCTCTTTAGGGTGACCCTCATCTGAAGGGGGGCCCTTTTTTGCCCGGGTTTTTACGTTTGGGATGTGTGTCCTGGTGGCGAAAAAACGTAAATCTTTTTAAAACCCAAATGTTTTTGATCAAACATACAAAAAGGTTTTTCTGTGGGGGAAATTTATGCAAAAAATTTTTTTCCCCCCCACCCCCTTTTTTTTCACTCCTTCGTTCCGTGTCTAAATTTTAAACTTTAAAAAAACCTGTATTTTCAAAACACTCCCCCCCTCTTTTTCTCTTTTGCCCAACATGCTTCTTTTCTCCCGACTGCTTCATCCTACACGTCCCCTCTTTTTCCCTTTTCCCCTTCCACTAAGCTTTTTAACACTGAAATTTCCCTAAGACCAGAGCTGCGAAGGGAGGGGTTTTTTTTCCCCCCAAAATCGGGGTTTTTTTTTGTTGACGCTCGGGGGTTCATTTTTTAAAATCGGGGTTTTTAATGTGGTATACATTTCCCCCGTATGACATCACAAAAGGCGATAAGCACCCGATGACACAAAGTCCCAAACCATGCGGAATGGGATCCCCCGTGGGAAAATCCCGGGAAAACCGTGTTCACCTTTAAAATCATATTTATCCCGGATTTATATTGGGCCCCTAAACAAGAGCCACGAAAAGGCTTCAAAAAAATTGCATCCAAAGGAAGGGAAAATACACATCTCTTGATTTAAAAAAAAAAATTCTTATTAAAAATTGGGAAATTTATCGTTTCTATTTTTCGTCCAAAAACAAAATGAGATTTTAAACGGACGGGATCAAAGGGTTTACTGACCAGGCTATTTTAAGGGACTACGGGGAAAAAAAAGCGAAAAAAAAGTTGCAACTTAACACCGTGCCTGGGAAAAAAAAACAAAAAGAGATTTTTAAAATGTGGAAAAAAAAAAAAAAAAAGGAAAATTAAAATTTGAGGGGGCCCTAGTTTACATAAACGAAAGGGAAATAGTAACAAAAAATATACGGGCTACCTCTTTATATGCAGGAGGGGAAACACCCAAAAATTGGTGGGTGCACCCCTGACATATCTATACAATAGACTTACATTTACTCAAAATTAATTTATTTTGGAAATTAAAAAGAGGAAACAAGCTGAAACTTTAAATACATTTTAAGGAAATTTGGCAATGATAATTATACAGAAGGCAGAAAGAGGGAATTCTTTAAACAACTTCAGATGAGTTTAGAAAAAAGTTGGGGAAGCAGCTTTACTTTTTGAAATTTTGGGTGATTTCAAGGGGAGGGAAAGGGAAAATAACAGAAGAAAATTTAACAAACCATTTTTTCTGGGCCCACAGCAGCTAAGAACAGTGATAGAAAGGGAAATGTCAAAAAAATTTTGGGAAATTCTATGCGCCAGCA
>CAJHNH020001806.1:2500-142949 GCA_905116865.2 Candidula unifasciata | reverse complement strand
AAACTTTAAAAAAGAAGGGAGACGTTCAGAAGAAGACTAGGGCTGAAAGCAAACATATAATTCATAAAAGAGAACATTAAATTATCTAGCAACATAAAAAAGGCTCTGGTAGAGCAGTTACCACACAAAGTAAAACATTAAAAAAATATAGTGAGCAAAGAACGACAGAGATGTTCACTTAAGAGATAGAGTGGCCATATAAAAAACAACCTTATGGAGATGACCATTGAAAAAAAAAGCACATTGGACAAAACACATCTTTATGTCAATCAAAAGATTTACTAAGGAAAACTAAAAATGAGAAATACAAATCAGCACATGATGCTGATTAATTAGAGTGGATAATAATCTCATGAACCATACTGGAGAAAACACACGAACAATATACTATTACCTTCACAAAACAGCGAGAAGCACATGGTAATGTCAGTGACGGGGCAGCCAGGTACTGTGTCAGTGATTAGGGGGAAATCTCGCAAAACTGTTGTAGGTTTGGGTGTCAGTGACAGTGCAGATCGATGATAACCGGGTACGCTGACACTTCAGGATGGCGCCGACAAGGCAGTCAGCTCATACATATTTATACAATGTCCTGCGGCTTTGAAACCACGCCCAAGAAGCCTAACATAAAGGACAATATTTGGACATTCTCATCAGCAATATTATGCAATTTTCCCACTGAATTATCCGTACAAGAACGACACAGCCACATTAGCACAGAAAGTCATTGGCTAGCATAAAAAGATATGAAATTTTCTGTTTTAATATCCATGCAAACGTCTTGAATGTGAATGTGGTAAATGTATGTGCACACAGTCAGAATAATCATTCTAACGACAGTAAGATATTCCAGTATTCGTGAAAAAATAAAACATCCCAGGACAATGTACGAGGTCGATTCCAGTTATCGACTCGTTGAAATAAAGTTCATTAATGTTCTGTCAGAATATTTCAGCATAAGTCTTGTATGTAGTAAACATGTGATGATATTTTCACAATAATCATTTCAACGACTGTAAGACATTCCGGGATCCGTGAAAAAACGAAACACCCAAGAATACATGAATGAGGCAGACTCTTCACTTTCTGAAACAGAATTAGGTAATGTTATGTCGGAATATTCCCCCACAGCTCTTTCATGCGGTAAACCTGTGCTGATATTTTCACAAAAATCCTTTAAATTACTATAAGGTAATTTTCCGATGAATATCTGTGCAAAAAAATACGTAGCATACAAGAGCGCTGGTAATGTTTTCACAACAATGTTTGAAACTACCGTTAAGCAGTTTTCTGATGAATATTCGTGAAAACATTTTATATCAGATTAACTTGTTTGCAAGAATTCCTAAGAATTCTTTCGACTGTTTAGATACATTTCTGATGAATATCCCATCTAAAATGAAAACACATAGGAACACCAACGTGACACTGATTTCAATGTGCTGCAATAATCCTTCGAACGGTTGGGCACAACATGCGTCTCCCAGCAGGGGGTGATTTGAAGATGAACGGCAAGGGTGTTGCCTGAGGTGGCCACGGATCAACAATTATCCGCGTTTGACACGTGAACTATTTGCTCGCCTCGTTGAAAAAGAAACGAAGCATGGCATGATGTCGTCAGACGATACGAAATGGTATATCCGATGTCGGCGTCTGTGGCTTAGGCGCTGCGAAGGAGCTTCGTAATGCCGGGATGCCGGGTTCGATCCCTGCTGCGTTTGTTTCGACAGTGATACCGAGAGCCGACGTCCATAAAGCATTGGCAAATTACTGGACGTAAATTCGCCTAGAAAAACCACACAACAGCCAGGGGCTGTTGTGGTTGGTTCTGCAACGTCAGGTAAAGGATACGCAACCAAACTAACTTCATTAAAAAAAAGTCAACTAACAATCGATCTTAATTTATACAGTCAACTAACTCACGGTCCTCATTATAAAAGTCACATAGCCAGCGATCTCTATTCATAACAAACATGTGATCTGCATAACAATCACACAACCCATGATCTCCACCTATAACCATGTGACCGTGATTTCCATTTATAACCGCGGAGCCATCGCTGCATTAGCAAAGACAGAGGGGTTTTTTAAGAGCGCACACTAATTTAGTTTTACGATCACAGCCCAGAAGTGGACGAACTACCAGAACTTTCCACTGGAGTTAACAGGTCGTGAACGCTAAGAAACAAAAGCAGACATTCACTGTTAAACCATGCGGCATTTTTCTCCAGATTACAACTCTAGTAAAAGAGAGAATGTCTTATTAATGTCGTTTGAAGAGAAGGTGGAAATAAATAAAATGGTTTGGCCATGTAACAGAGAGACATGCTATACAGATACTGCGTTAACAGTCGACCACGCAGAACATGGGTTGTAGAAACATCAGACACTGAAAGTACTACAGACGAAGAGAACAGAAAGGCCCGGTCCAGTGGTCTCTCCCTGCCCTGACGCTTCGAGGCATTCCAGGAGTAGAGAAGAGAAAAAAAAAAGAAGAGGAAAAGACGCCACAAACGTGTTTTGTTGTTTGTTTGTTTTCAATAGAACCGCCCACAGTTTAAATATAACCCTACTACTTAAAGACCACAAAACTGCGAGGCGCAATCAGTAACCTCTAAGAAAGATAGCTGCATGAATTCAACAGCCAAGGGTGCCTTAATCATAACTCTAAGAAGGTTTGTGCTAATGTAATGGCATCCGGAATATGGCTCACTTGGTTGCAAGGATATCCGACCAACAGACAGCAGTCAGGCTGGTAAAATTGGTTAATTATTTAGACAGAGAAGACATCAAGCTAACGTAAATCCAGTCAACGAAAATACTGACAATAACTTCAAGAGCCTCCTTCTGCCGTCTATCTCCCAAAGGAGCATCCACCCCAATGAACTCAGGGGAATCCTTCAATTTTTAGGTTTTTTTTTGTTGGATTCTGCTGAAAGAATTTCCCGTGAGATGTTGATGTCTCGTCCTTAGTTGCCTCTTGTGGCATGCATGGTAGGTTTAGAGTATTCTCTGCCATTTTTATAGAATTCGGTAACATAAAGACGGTTGAAAACACTTCCAACTCCACTGTATACAAAAGTCGACCACGTTCAACCTGCTGTAAACAGCTTTTTTTGTGAGGAGGTTAGGTTATTTTTGTGGTCTAGCTCACAGCCCAAAGTATATAGACGGATATATGTGCATCTGTTCTTGGGTTGATGATTTCCCAGTGTAATGTCCATCCCTACATTTGTGGGTCCCGTTGTTGCCCTGTTTCGCCTGCTCCTTTTGTTGGATTTACATGATTACGACAGGTGCCCATATATTTAATTTCTATAATATTTGTAAAGAATTCGCTTCGATGGACATGCAGTCATAATAAGCATAAGTTATATATATATATATATATATATATATATATATATAATATATATATATATATATATATATATATATATATATATAAACTAGTATACTACAACAGGGTGACGTCTTCTTCTTCTTCTGCCTTTTTATCCCCCAATGGAGCATAGGCCCTCAACCAACTCACGCCAAAGTCGTTCTATCCTTCGCCATTACATGGAGCTCTCCCCATGTCCTCCCAATCTTTCTAACCTCATTCTCCAGCTCTCTTCTCCATGTGTTTTTTGGTCTTCCTTTATTCCTATGCCCCTGTGGGTTCCAATGCAAAGACATTCTAGTTATGCTGTTCTCCTGTTTTCTCAGTGTGTGCCCTATCCAACGCCAGCGTCTTTTCCTCACCTCCTGATCCACTGGAGCCTGTTTAGTTCTCTCCCAAAGTTCTACATTAGTTATTCTATCATACCATTTTATTCCCTCTATTCTGCGCAGGCACCAGTTAATGAATGTCTGTAATTTATTAGTAATTGCCTTCGTTGTTCTCCATGTTTCCGCCCCATACAATAGTACTGATTTGACATTAGAATTACAAATTTTTAGTTTAGTATTTCTTTTAATTTCTTTTGACCTCCACAAATTCCCTAGTGCTATGAAAGCCCCTCTTGCCTTTTGTATTCTTATTTTAATATCTCTATCAGTTCCTCCATCTTTATCTACATTACTGCCCAAATAGGTGTACGACTCCACGTCTTGGAGTGGGGTGCCATCAAGAGAAACCACATTACTATTTGCCTGATTTATTCTCATTATCTTTGTCTTTCCTTTATGGATTTTCAGACCAAGCTGCTGTGATCTCGCATTAAGTATATTTAATTTATCTTGTATCTGATTCCGTGAATGGGACAGAAGGGCAATATCATCAGCGAAGTCCAGATCATCAAGCTGTTTTGTAGGGGTCCACTGAATTCCATTCTTGGTGTTAGCAGTTACTGTTTTCATAGTCCAGTCTATAGCCAGTAAAAATAGGAGAGGCGACAAAAGACATCCCTGTCGCACACCTGTTTTTATTTCAAATGCATCTGTTAGCTTTCCCTCATGAAGAACTCGACATTTCATGTCTTTATATGTTGCCTTTACTAAGTTGATAATTTTCTGTGGGATTCCATAGTGCCCCATCAATTTCCAGAGAGATTCCCTATCAATGCTGTCAAATGCTTTTTCATAGTCTATAAATCCAATGTAAAGTGGTGAGTTCAGTTCAATGCTTTGCTCTATTATAATACGTAATGTGGCTATCTGATCAGTACAGGATCTGTTGGACCGAAAACCCGCCTGCTCATCTCTTAGCATTTTATCAATAGCATCTTTTAATCTTTCCAAAATAATTCTACTTAATATTTTTCCAGGAACTGACAGCAACATAATTCCTCTATAGTTTTCACACTCCTGTAGATCACCTTTTTTGGGCAGTTTCACAAGATATCCTTCCCTCCAGTCTGCTGGTATTTCTTCGGTCTCCCAGACTTTACTGAATAATCTATGTAGCAATTCTGTTGATGTGTTTATGTTGGTCCTGATGGCTTCAGCTGGGATACCATCTGGGCCTGACGCCTTTCCTTCCTTAAGAAGATTTATAGCTTTTCTAATTTCCTCTTTGGATGGTATCTCACAGTTGATATTCAGTTCCATTTCTAAAGGCTGGATATCTGGGGGAACCTCTGGGCCTGGTCTATTTAGAAGCATTTCAAAATATTCAACCCATCTGTCCATTTGATCTTTAGTGTTAGTAAGTACCTTTCCTTGACTATTTTTGATTGATCCAGTTGGCTGACTATATTTACCTACTAATTTTCTTGTGTTGCTGTAAAGTTCTCTGAGGTTACCTTTTTGCTGCTGCTGTCTCCGCTTCTTGTGCTAGATCATTTAGATATTTCACTTTATCTGCCCTTATATGCCTCCTAACTTCCTTGTTGGCTTCTGTGTAATTCTCCTGAGCTCTAGCTTTAGCAGCTCTAGTTTTGCTATTGTTTAATTCTGCCTTTTTACTTTTCCTGTCTTCAATCAGTTTAATGGTTTCTGGTGTTATCCATGCTTTATGTTTCCTTTCTTTCTTGCCAAGAACTTCTACGCAAGATTCATTCCAGATTCCTTTGATCTGATCCCAGCAGACTTCTGTGTTGACATCTTCAGCTAACTGCTGCAACACCTGGTACTTATTAGAGACCATAACTGAGAACTGTTCCTTAATTTCTTTATCTCTGAAAAAAGCCTACATTATATTGGTTTCTATGATTATAAGATGTTATATATCTTTTTAGTTTCAACTTGATTTTACTTATCACCAGGAAATGGTCAGTAAATACATCGGCACCTCTGAAAGCCCTAACATCGTAAAGGGATGATCTAAACTTTTTGTTAATACATATGTGGTCAATTTGATTAGTTGTCTTATGGTATGGTGATTCCCATGTTGCCTTGTGTATTCTTTTATGGGGAAAAATACTTCCACCAATAACATACTGGTTACCTGCACAAAAATTTGTGAACAATTCTCCATTTTCATTCATTTCTCCTAGACCATGTCTCCCCATAATTTCTTCATAACCTGTGTTGTCTGATCCTATCTTAGCATTCAAGTCACCCATCAAAATTTTTAAGTTGCCCTTTCTTTCATTATTTATAATATTCTGAAGCTGCATGTAAAATTCTTCCTTAACAGATGCATCTTTATCATTTGTTGGTGCATAACACTGTATTACCGACATGTTCACCTTCTGTTTTACTGTTCTAAAAGATGCTCTTATTATTCTGGGACTCACAGCTTCCCATTCTATTAGTGCTCTGTCTGCTTCTTTTGATAGCATCAGGGCCACTCCTTCACTGTGCGGCGAATTTTCCTCTGTGTGTCCTGAGAACAAAATAGTTTCTCCTGAATTGAGAATACTTTTCCCTGTCCCAGTCCATCTAGTTTCACATAACCCCAAAATACTAATTCTATAATGTTTCATTTCCTTTGCTACTTCCATTGTTCTCCCTATATCATAGAGAGTTCTAACATTCCAGGTGCCAATTCTGGAGGTTTTCCTAGCTGAGAGGAGGTAAGTCAACGATCCGGACTCCTTACGGCTTTCTCCACACCGTGTCATACTTCTTCTATTTGAAGAGCCTCCCCTCATCTTGGTTGGCTGGAGTTTATTTGCTTCTCTTTTTGACTTATCCATGGTTGGTTGGTTTTTGTGGCTATGGTTTTTACAGGATGAGGTAGCCAACCTCACGCCCAACCCTACCCTTAGTCGCCTTTTACGACATGCCTGGTAGGGTGCAGTGTCACTATTCTTTGCTTCCCGTGAGGGCCCCGGTGACACACGGGCGACAGGGTGACGTAGTCACCATAAAAGAAAAAGGCGTTTGATTAAGTTATTCTTGTGCGATTTCCTGTAAAAATAATTACAACCGGGGCCAGATTGTGCCAGAGGTTATCGCAATGAACAGGCCAAGAACCGCTGCACTTTGGTGTAATCATGGTAGTTCTACCACAGCCATGTCGAAGAAAACGTATCAGTGTCAATTACACAGGAGCGGACTAGGTTTTAGGTGACACATCCGCCTTCAGCTCGGCAAGACTGGCTAAGACCCCCGCTGTGCATTTTTTAATCAATGAGGTGCCGTCTCCACAATAAAGTTTGGCTGGATTCAGTGGACCCCAACACTGTCTTCTCGTCCTGATTATACGCTAAGAATACTGTTCGTCCACCTCATAGTGTTATCTTCCTACGTGTATCGCTGTCTACCCCTTTGCTAATCCGCCTTAAACTTTCCTGTCCAAACTGAGCTTACGTGTGCAATTTATATTTCAAAATGACCGTCATATTTCGTCTGTCTCTTGTTCTTTAAACAACTATAGTTTCTCAGGTATCTTCAAAACCTCTGGGTTTGATTGTGCCCCCCCCCCCCCAACCCCCGTAACACATAATCTATTCTTCTGTATATGTAATCTCACTGATGTTACTATGATATTTTAACTCATGCTGCTAAAACTGTTCCGGACATTCACTTTCTATTACTGATTTCCACTTCACATTTCGTTCTATCTGACTTACTGTGAAATCTCCAGTGTTTAGTGTGAAATAGCAATGTTCGTCTCTCCCTACAAATACCCGTAACTACAGATGTCTCTGCATAATTTTTCTCAAGAATAAATTCAGGATCATGTACACCTCAACGACACTGATTCTAGGTTGGCAGAGAGTATCTAGCCTTATCGGATTAGGGAAGAAAACAAAACAGACTGGCGTGTACACCACATGCATTACAAATCTACCGGCAGTAAGCAGTAGAAAACAGTAGCTCCAACCACGGCCACCTCCAGATTTTTATAAGGCCCTACAACTGAATCACGGAACATTTTGGAAGAGTCCCCCTCGAAAATAGGTTACTGGGAGCGTTTCCATGTTGCATTGTGTGACATGTTAATATGCTTACAAAGTCCTGTGTTCTAAACGTATTCGTATTACAAATCTACAAAGGGATATTGTGAAGTGGATATACAGCAATTTTAATTTTAATTCACGGAAGACAGTTGTGATGTGTGTGTCAGTGTCACTGTTTCTAGTCAGTAGTTCGGATTTTTGGGAACTGTCTGTTTATCACTTTATTACTTTAAATGTAGAAATCTTACTTTTAGGGATAATACAGACAGGTAATTTAGAAGCCATATCTAGAGAATATCAACAGTTGTCAGGTGCAAACTATCTTGTGTTTAAAGAAAACTATTGCTTTCATATTGACTGTGCATAAACGGTGCAACCACACTGTGGATAAATTGTGTCAAGATATTTCGGAGCTCTAGGTAAGTGGATGAAAATAATATTTAATTTACTAACTAACCTCTCACAGCAAGTCACTCTTTGTCTCTTTACTAATTGTTGACTAACAGTATAATCATATGTTGTAGCAGTACACTAATAATATTAATCCTTAACCATTTGACTTATGCTTCGCGAACACTGGCTGTAAACTCTTGCTGAAACTTCTGGTTGCTCATCGACTTCTTTTGCATATTTGCAGTTGTACGGCCTGTGTTAATTTTTGTGAACTGGCTTTTGCTTCGCTTCCCGAACACTGTTTGTAAACTCTTGCGGAAACTTCTGGTTGCTCATCGACTTCTTTTGCATATTTGCAATTGTACGGCCTGTGTTAATTTTTGTGAACTGGCTTTTGCTTCGCTTCGCGAACACTTGCTGTAAACTCTTGCGGAAACTTCTGGTTGCTCATCGACTTCTTTCGCATATTTGCAGTTGTACGGCCTGTGTTAATTTTTGTAAACTCACTTTTGCTTCACTTCGCGAAAACTGGCTGTAAACTCTTGCGAAAACTTCTGGTTGCTCATCCACTTCCTATGCATATTTGTTACCTAAAAATTCGCAATGGTAAGGAACTGATTTCATCCAACAAGATGAAACTGGACAAATTTGTTTGTGCTGTTTTTACCTTGAGGATACATATTTAGTAGTGCTATAAGTACTGTTAAGAAAACTACTCTGGGTGAAAAAAGTATTGCACATATCAATTTCATACTGTTTGTGCTTGTTTACTAATTATTAAATAACAGTATAATTATATGTTGTAGTAGTCTACTACTAATAATAATGACCATCAATTATTTATATTTATGTAATGTATGATATGTGCATGTTTCATAGCAGTATTTTTATGCGCTAAATTTGATAAAGTACAAATGTCAACACCCCCCCCCCCCCCGCTCCTCTGATGCAACAATACCCTCTCAGAATCAAAGAGTTAGCACTGATATTTCTTTACTTTTGCTGGAACAACTTTTAGTTTATATCTAAACGTTATTGATGTTTATGTTCATGTTAACTGTAGCAAAAGCATTTTTGTTTGTCTGTAAGAGCCTTTATTGTTATATTTATTCGGCACACATATTTACCTTAAAAATGACGTATAGTTCTAAAAAAATATGTTGAAAATTAATGAAACTGTAGTTTAATTTGCATATACATCTCCTCGATAAAAACTGTGGACGCAGAAGGACTCAATACTTGCACAAGAATGGGAATTCCCGTTCGAGCTGTCGGGCTTATAAAAATCTGGAGCTGGCCGTGCTCCAACAAACTGATAAGGTGGCTAAAGTTGGAAGAAAAACTCTAATAACGCTGCCTACAGTAAAATAATTACAACACACGATGCTGTTCTTCATACACATCTTTGACACTAAGTAAAAGTCTTTCAGGTCAAGAGGATCGATTTAATTGTACTGGATTTTGACCATATGGCTCGGTCTCTTTCCTCAGAACGATTAGCCACCTGCCAAAAGGTCACACAAACCATGAAGACTATAGCTCCAGCGATGATCCCATGATCTCTATAAAAATTGCACCAATGAACCGAATGATGCAGTATGTGAAACGAACCCATGCCCTCTAGAGTTAGAACACACGGCTCGACCAGTTCGTTACCGAAACCCGCTGCCGGGATACAGTTTTTTTTTTTTTATAAACGGAAAATTGTTCTGATAGTTCTATGGTAATACATCTTAGGATCTTGGCCGGTGATACGGTTCTCGTGCACTGTGCTTTTACCCCTTTGTATGGGAGAGACTAGGGAGCTTATGCAGTTGTCGGCTTGTGCAAAGAATATGATTATTCCCCAAAAAATAAAGCTAAATTGCAGTGGTCCTAATCTTCGAATCAACTTTGATCAAGCCAATTCAGTTGTTCGTATTAAACCAGTTTAAAACCCTATACATTGTGGGGAAAGCATGATCTTTTCCAATGGCTAGAAATGTTTGTCACATCCAGTTTATACACGAGCTTTTATTCAACAATCTAACGCAATATCCCGACGTCAGTCAATCAGGTACCGTCTCCGCAATAAAGACTGGCTGCAGCTTACCTCAAACAAACTACGTCTCGTCGTATCACACAAAAACACGAAACACGCCCAAGAAACGACACAAACTAGGTATGCATACAACCATGTTACACCACCGTTAGTTAGGTAAACTTCTAGCGAACAAATCGATTGAGTGGCGCGGTTTTATATCAGAAGAGAACTTTTCAAAAGAGGTATGTATGTAGGCGTGTTTATCACAGCAGTCAGCGGTTCGTCTGCCTACACTCTTACTTCTAGCTGTGCTTACTGAAACACACGGATGTGACACACCGCTGTGGTTGTCAACAATCTGCGCGTGTGTTCGCATGACAGTGGCCAAGATCGCAAATCACTAAAACGACAAGATGCCAGCAAATTTAAAACACTCGCCTCACGGCTCGGATTTTAGTAGGCCGTCTAAATATCAACGGAACTTGAGTCAACAAACGAGTACAGAGATTCACTTGGCTGTCTTCGACACTGACATACATTTCATGGTCACTGAAAGGTTCTGATGGTTCTAAACTGAGCGCCCTGGCAGACGTTTTAGTTGATCTCTGTCTCCCCCATTCTTTCTTCTTTTGCTTGTTTCATCTCTGTGTGCTGGTCTCCCTTCATTTAAATCTTTATCTGCCTCCCTATCTCATGTCTTTGTCCTGTGTCTCTGTCTGTCTTTACCTATGTGTCTTGTCTCCCCCCCCCCCCTCCACCACCCCGCTTCCCTTTTCCGTCCCTCAAACAAGGAAATTTTGACTAAATCAATTTACTTTATAAATACAAATCGTTTGTTGGGTTGAAGGAGTTAAATAATATTTTGGTACTATCCCTCTGGAAAAAAAAATCGCCGATGTTTGACATTATATATAACAGGAGTAGAAGACATATCACCCCGGGGAACAGAATACATAATGAATAGGTCGAAGATTGTCATCGTAAGAGTCAGGCAGCGATAATCAGAATAAGGTAAACTGGGAAAATGGGCAAAGCAACCAGAAAAAGTTGCCAGAGACAGCAAGACAATGCAGACATAAGTAACTAGATCGTGTTAACAAAGGCAATCACAGTGGCTCTTCGAAAATTATTTAATACCCTGCCCTATACAAATTAGTGTCTGACTGCTGGTCTACGTAATAGACATATAAGTGGCTATCAGTTGCAAGCTGATCATTGGTTTGCCTGCAGAGTAGTTGGGCCTGGTAGATGAAACTGCTTCTTTTTAGTCACCCCATTGAGATATTTTAGAATCTTTCTTTCGTAGGGTGTTCATGCATATCATGATTCTTAACAAATCGATATCTTAATCTATTGAATGCATATAGTTGTATGCCGTGTCGTTTATTATTCACTTATAAAAGAACCATATTTATTTCTTTACTATGCACCAGCAAGATAGCTATGGCATGTTCTAGCAAGATAAAGCGCAAGCGTATTTAGGAAGAACTTAGAACTTATGAGACGGCATGTCGATAGACACAAATGGTGTATTCAACCACGTTCAGTATCACGCAGATACGCACGCAACAGGTATGGAATGATTTATGAATGTCTGCTAACACAAATAGAAACCCTCCTTTCACTTTAACGGTTGGCTAAGCAACGTGAGAGAAACTGTCTTCTTACAGAGTACACACAAATGGAAACAAGTGTTATATCACATGGCAGTTGCAGCACACACACACACACACACATATATATATATATATATATATATATATATATATATATATATATATATA
Source organism: Candidula unifasciata (assembly GCA_905116865.2). Classification (NCBI taxonomy): domain Eukaryota; kingdom Metazoa; phylum Mollusca; class Gastropoda; order Stylommatophora; family Geomitridae; genus Candidula; species Candidula unifasciata. Next base: position 130,977 of record CAJHNH020001806.1, on the reverse strand, counting down.
TATATATATATATATATCTACGAGGTGTGGGCTGCGCCAGTAGGCTTGGGCACCGCCTTCTCTATTTATACAGAAGGACCTGGTTGGGATAGGTTTTTCTCTGTCTAGAGGGGCAAAAAGCGCAAATCAGCAGCCAGCTGATGTCCCGTTGACCTTGCAAGCCAACCCCATGTCCAAGTGGCGTAGACTGAGAAACCGTGGCCGCGAGGTCATGGATGGACTCACCTAGGTCTGCCCCCCCCCCCCCCCACCCCCCGTCATTTATCTAGGACTGGTCCTGCAAGCCGGTAGGGATTACTTTCACTGCTAGAAGAAACAGAACGAAGAATAAACGGGCAGATTCAGAGAGTAACGAATCAGGCAATATTTAAGGGACAGCACACAAACGGGCGCTTTCCTGTAAAGTACTTGACCTAAACACCGCAAGGTACAAAAGTATCAAGATGTGATAGGATATTGTGTGTGTGTGTGTGTATATATATATATATATATATATATATATATATATATATATATATACACACACATTTTTGGTTACTCTCTCTCTCTCTCTCTCTATAAATATATATATATATATATATATATAAAATATATATATATATATATATATATATATATATATATATATATTAAATATATATATATATATATATATATATATATATATAGAGAGAGAGAGAGAGAGAGAGAGAGAGAAAGAGAGAGAGAGAGAGAGAAAGAGTAACCAAGAATGTATACTTAGTAATCGCTCATCAGTGAAATATATCATTTTGTACGATATTTTGCGATCTTTGAATAAATTAGCAATGTTTTACATGGAGTTTAAAAAAAAATGTGTTCAGACACGATGAGATGTAAACACGTTACATGTGATGTATGAAGTTATTAGAGGTGCTCAAAGTGACTACCTACACTTTCCATAACCACAATACAACACACGGTGACCGATCCCATCTAAATATAGTGGAATATGTCATGTAAAGATTACTTAAGGAAAAAAAGGTAGCCTTTATGAAAATGTTCATGCATTTCACTGCTGGGCGATTACGGTGTATGCATTTTTTAGGGCTAACTACACACACGCACACACATACACAAACTCACACGCACTATAAAACGTGAAATCAATGTGTCTGTCTAACCTATTCTGTCAAACAATATTTCATCCCTAACAGTGACCATGTGCCTCGCGCTCTTAAAGTTTTTGTTTCATGGATGCGTCGTTGAAGTCAGGATGCAATGTTAAATGAGAGCTCTGGAAATCGCCGCTATAGCTACAGAGTTAGTGCATCGTGTGACGCCCTCGGCAGGCGGCTAGCCATTCTGCAGAGGAGGCTGAGCCATGTGGAATAAAACCCGGTGCAATAAAGTCGAATCTCTCGAAAAATAGAGAAGAGTAAATGTAAAGCTCACCTGCCGTCTATTATTATTATTAATACTGACAACAATTATAACCCAAATACTTATATAATCGTGATTGAGCCCTCACCTAGGCAAATTAAAATAAAAATAAAAAAATAATATACACTAGCTCCTAAGTTGACACAGCCTAAACCTAGTACCAGGATAGGAAATATTCTGGGAAGTAAAGACAGCCAGCGTGGAGTTAACAATATGGCTTAATGATCAGAGTGCGACTTGTCTGTGACGATATGGGTGTGCGGTAGGTCTGGTGCGCCGCTGACGTGAAAAGGGTGCTCGACATTCCACTGACAATACAAACAAACAATCATCATGACATACACTTACCGTACAACCGGCTGCTATAACAAATCCCACTTCATTGCAACCAACAGTTACACTAACGAAGCGATAATTATAACGGCTCCGGTTTTGGGTTTTCAACTAACTTTAACCTTGACAGTTACGTGGCTTTTGTGGGTTTAGCAAACAAACCCAACATTGATTCCCAAAATAGCCGTGTTATGGTGACATTCCTGTATCCCACCCACAGACGGTCAGCAGTCTAGTCTTTTCTTGTGGTTTCAGTCCTACCACTAGAGTGGAGGGAAAGGAAACCAAGAGCCGTGATACCTCACACCTGAGATGTGACAGTACAGCGTGGAGGACCCGCAGGTCCGTGACAGATCTGATACGGTCAGCGTAGGCCGTAGGTGAAGTTTTGGTGAATCACCCGGAGTTAACCCAGTCGTCTGTGTTGGTGGAGTTCACAAGTGGATGCTCTTTTTAACCAGGCGAGAAAACACTATTGCGTTCCGACTTCCGCCCCCCTCCCCGGTATAAATTTTATATCAACATAATTGGGGGGGGGGGGGGGCGCGGAGGGCACTCCTAAATTAAGAAAACAGCGGGTCTCACCCCACTCCCCATAATTTGAGAAGAACATAGGGGTTAGGGGGGGGGGGGGGGGGAGGGGAGGCGGGATTTCTGAGACCCTCCTCTGACCAACCACGCCAATCTCTCTAGTGTTCCAATTTTCTAGGCAAATAATTGGATGGGGTTTCCCTTGTGGGTTGCCTTAGAAAACAAGAATAAACCCACTATCTGCCCAAAAAGCATGTCGTAGGAGTCTATTTATGGGGGGAGAGGGGGTTCCTTAGAAGTCGGAGAGCAACTGCCTGATAGGCCAGGAATCAACAACCTGCATACAACACTCAGTTTCTGGAACAGGACTTCTGTCCAGAGGTAGTCGAACAACCGTAACTTCCGGCCGGTGAACGCGAAGACGAAAAAAAAAAAGGACGAAAAACTGGGTGGTAACCTCAGGTCCTTGAGTGCCCCCCCCCCCCTTTTACCTTACAAACGTATACATAGTGTTGGTTGAAATTATTTGTTTTTACATTTCATATTATTTCAATTATATTATTATACTCGTTTCACACTGAGCACATTAAGTATTAATATTGATTATGATTATTATATCATCATCATAATGTGGTGAATGGCAAATAAATACAATTCAATACTTGAAAAATATGACATGTATAAACAAATACTTCAAGGAGACGTGACCCTGCAGCGTGGCACCCGAAAATGCTGAGCATATGCTCCAACACTGTCAACTGTATGCTGACAAGAGAGACTCAATCTGGCCTGTTTCAACCACAATGAAGACAAAGCTGTATGGTACAGGAGAGGAAATGGACAGCACGATAGCTTTCATAAAGGCTACCGGCCTCCTGATTTAAGTTTTCTGACAGAAGGATCGAAGAAGTAGAGAGAAACAGAAAATATACATGCATGGTCATGGTTAAAGAAACTGGTTGCTACCAAATGTGCCTGCCTAATCGTCTAAAGGAGTCGGGTAGGTAGTTTTTCTCTAGCCGGACAAACACCTCGAGGATGACAATAAAACAGGTACACAGCCTGGTACCTGGTTCAACCGCACACATTTTCTAACGTCTGAGCAGCAGCAGATGCCGCATTAGCTGAAAATGATCATTTTGTGACATCAATTTTAACAAGACCCCTTTCCCTACCCTGCCCTATACTTCTTGTATACCAGTTGCAAGCTCCGGCGGAAGGTCCTGGCTGATCGTCACGTCCTGAATATGTCTGCTCGACCCCAAATCCATACGATAAGCTTACCTCATCGGACTGCGCCCTATTGAGATCAACAAGAAGCAGCCCACAGGTCCGAGACGTAGATGACCAAATAAATGGGTCTCTTTTTTTTTTTAGTATGTTAAGACACCGTTAACGTTGTTGCATCAGGACCACTTAGCATGTTAGCATAGGGATAACATGCATCAGACACTAACACGAGTGGGGCCAATAATAGCGGGCATTTGAACCTTTTTTTGTAAAACAGTAGGACATTTCAGCGGTTATAGTTTCGTCGTCGTGACACTTAGGTGAGTGGGGTCTATGGTAACGGACATTTACACAGTATCTGTCAGCCTGTAGGATATTTGATTGTCAGACTTCTGAACCTTGCCTATCTCACAGTAAGACATCTGAACCATGATCAGACATATAAAACTGCTGTTATGCCGTAAAACACTTGGCTGACAGACATTTGAACCTTGATCAGACATATACAACTTTGCTGTTATCCTGTAAAACACTTGACTGAAAGACATTTAAACCTAGTAAGCAATTTTGTAGGACTTTCGATCGACAGACATTTGAATCTGGGCTTTCATAGACAGTTTTAAATGCAAGCAGTAATGAAAGTTTTTGCTGTTTGTGTTAGTAACTGATTAACTTAGGGAGTGGACTAGGTCTGTGGATCGAGTTGTTGAGAAAAATGTTTGATCAAAATTTCAACAGATTTCGTCATCGTCATTGTCCTGTTGTGCCATTATATGTCACATTGGGCTCGAAGTCTATTCCTCCATTCCATTCTATCCTGTGCAATCTCTTCACTATCATAGATCAAATCCAGTCCAGCTTCTTTGGCCTCTCTCATTTTAGGGTTTCTTTTGGGCGTCCTGCTTCCTCAATCCATTGATTTTCCATTTTAGTGTTAGTTTTCTCAGCTTGTCTCTTCTCAGGATGGGTCTAGTATAGCGCCATCTTCTCTGTCTCACAACTGTTGTTACCAGTGGTTGCCCAGGCATTTCCCTTATTTGTTTTTTTCACTTCTCTTGAATTCATTGCATTTTATGTTCAATGTATTCCTCAGGTACTTTTTTTGGCCTCTAAATTTGATCATAATTGCCAAAGAAAAAAAGAAAAAAAAACTCAAACTTTATAGAATTGTCTCTTTAGAAAATGTGTCTGAATGTTTCATCAAATGTGCATTTTACTGGTGGCAGCTGAGATAGTTCTGTAACTAGATACTTGCCTGTCCGTCTGAAGGTCTTGGCTTTGTATTAAAAAAAAAGAACAGACCCACTATCTTCCCCACCCCCCAACAAGTAAGTCATGGTAGTTGACTAATTAGAGGTGTATTCTTCAAAGTCAGAGTGTATCTGCCGGAAAGGCAAGGAACCAACAGTCTGCATACTAATTATCTAGATCGAGTTCTGGAACAGGACCACAGAAGTGGATGAACAGCCAGAACTTTCTGATGAAGTTTACAACCAGTGAATGCTAAGAAGAAGAAATGCCCACCCAGTTCTGACTGTCTATAAAATAAAGGTCCAACACCATATATTTAATACACTAATAGGGGTAAACCAGTGATTAATCAAACAATTCATTGAATGTTTGCCTACTGCACCAGTACTGCAAGTAAAGAAGCAGCTGAAACTGCAGCCTTCGGTGGTCTTCAAGAAAACAGTGATTTAGAAACAAATTGTGAAAATACAAAAGTTGCTATTAACTTTTTCAGTCCCAACTAAGTTATTTATTCAATTATTTTCACCTTAAGAACTTATTTCCTAACTAGCTGTACCCGGCCAAGCTTTGCTGTGGCTCATACTGGTGAAATGGAGAGGAAAGAAAATAGCTCTCAGCTAACTGTCTGTAATATCCCCCCCCCCCCCTCCCTTCGACCCAGTCATATCTCCCTCTCTGAAGGATTGAAAAATCATCCTTGGCAAAATATGTAAAATAGAAAGAGTTAAGAAATGAGAACGTTAAAATAATAATTTAAGCTCTCTCAGCTAATTGTGTCTGGCACAACCCCCCTCCCCTCCAACAATCATATCTCCCTCTCCGAAAGATTAAAAAATAATCCATAACGAAATTATTAAAACAGAAATAGTTGAGAAATGAGAACTTTAAAATAATATCTTAAGCTCTCTCAGCTAACTGTGTCTGGCATACCCCCCCCCCCACCACCAATCATATCTCCCTCTCCAAAGGATTGAAAAATCAGCACCTGGCGAAATTATAAAAAGAAATAGAAAATGAGAAGTTATTTTTGAAGAACTGAGAACATTACTCCCCAAATAATCATGTTAAGCTGGCTTTCAGAAATGAGAACTTTAAAATAATATTTTAAGCTCTCTCAGCTAACTGTGTCTGGCATAACCCCCCCCCCCCACCCCCTTCCACCAATCATATCTCACACTCTCCCAAGGATTGAAAAATCATCACCTGGCAAAATTATTAAAATAGAAATAGTTAAGAAATGAGAACAATAAAATAATATTTTAAGCTCTTTCAGCTAACCCCCCAATAATGTAATCCTCTCCGAAGGTTGGGAAAGTCACCATGTGATGAAATATTATAACTAAATTGAGCTTGGCATCCGTGTCCACCCAGACTTAAATAGGTAGCATTAACTTGAACTAAGAAGTAAATGTGGCCAGTGTAACAGCTACCACATCACCCACCCAGTACCAGTACTACTGCAACCACAACCACCACCAAAACAACAACAACTGTCACTACAGTCTGTGTAGGTCGGTGTAGAAAAGAGGAGTTAGCGCCGCATGCTGTCACCACGGACTACTTAGTTTAATGTAGCCCCCGACATAGAAAAAAAAAAACTTCATCACGTAACCAGTGATGGAACCCACAGTAAAAAGTACACAATACTCAGGAATAGCGGAGAAAAATACTCCGCACCCGTCATCTCTCCCTCTCTGAAGGAGCGATTTTTAACTGAAGTTGGCATCCGTGTCCACCCAAACTAAACTGGACTGTAAGCCGCCTTAGTTAACAGTTTCTGTCATCGCCTAATAGTTTTTGATCGAGAAGCATCGCCGGGAGGCTATTAAAACCGAAAAAAGGCGTAGATATTGCAGCCTAGCCATCAACCACAACACAACGTGCCAGCCACCCAGTTAAGGGCTACAAAAAAAAGTTTTATCACCTAGCGAGGAATCGAACGCGGGTCACTTGCATGATAGGCGGAATAGTTATAACTACGCTACCAAACACTCAAAGTTCAACAAGAGCTCAGCAGTAAAAAATAGCCAATCAACTAAAAACAAATTCGGGCCGGCAACGAAACAAATAATGATTTGACCGCTGCTAGAGCTACGTCGTTCGTGGTTTGTGCAACAGTCTGACACAAAGTCACGCTTTGAGTCAAAGGCAACGTTGTGTGAAAATTTGAAAGCTAGCAATCGGTTCATTAGTTTCCGAGTTTTTAGTTAACAAACTCGGAAAATTAACATTTTTATTAATATAGATTTAATAATGGGTCTAAATGGTTCAAATTCCCTGGAAAAAAATAGATGATATGCATTGCCACCTAACAAGTATATTAAACAAGGCTCCTAAACAAGTTTTTTTTGAAATCATATGTGTTTGGCTGAAAGGTACAGATACTGCTGCCTAGTTATAAACCAAATGCATCAACTGCCAGTTTAAGGGCTAACATAGAAGAAGAAGACAAAATGGTTCAATTACTACAATTTGTTATGGTAGGTTACTATGTTATCATTGCCTTTTTAAAAAAAAAGGTGCCGGTACTGAACACACAGTGCTGAGAAAATGATGCCTTTAAAAAAAGTGGTCGTACTGCATACAGAGACAACAACTGTTTGCCTATTAGATGAATGGAGGCAGGAGATATTTGCAAGGGTTTGGAATGCTGAAGAAGAAAATGTATGTACTTTTCCCAAATATAATCTCAGATTAATTTTTATGAGAATGCATCTACTCAACAATTATCATAACTTCTGAGGTCTGAACCCTAGGACACTACAGAACAGTCAGTCTACTAACAACCATGATAGATTAATCAGTCATAAAGTCATACTGCTTAAATTACCAACAAATAGCAACAAGTTTTGATTTCATACATGTCATTTTCTGACAAACACTAACAGTAATTGTGTTAGTATATAATATAAAAGAAAAATTGTCTAAAAATTGGTGAAAGTAACATGAACCATTTCAGTACACAACAACTGATCGTATGTTTCTTGGTCATTCTAAAGAAAATATGTTTGTGCTAGCTTCTATCATCATCATCGATCAGCAAGTCCTTTATAGAAGGTCGCTCTCTTCGTGGCACGCCTGAAAGTATCCCTTTCGCTAGCCAGCTCTCCATGTGCTTTCAATGCCAATGCATCTTCAATGTCCTGTATCCATCTACGCAGTGGTCGACCCCTGCTTCGCTTCCTCGTGGCCAAAATACTTCAACTTTCAGGACAGGATGCTGTTTATGAGCCAGTTCTCCCTCATGTTTAACTCGTTTAGAATGTCTATGTTTTTCCTCTTCTTGATCCATGGCATTGTAATTCCATAGCTTCAATTTTTTTCTTAGTGACTTAGTGAGAGTACAAGACATGCAACCGCAAGTTGCCATAGGAAAAATGCATTATCTCAAGATTTTGACATTAACCAATTTACTAGCGCTTTTACTAGCGTAAAAGAACAGTTAGAACAGAAAGTAGAGACAGCATTCAAACAACTTCCACATGTAGTTGGCAATATTGAGGAAGAATGGAGTATATATAAAAACACTATGCTTAGTATTGCAGAAGAATTATGTGGAAAACGGAAGAGTGGAAACAGACGGGGAAATAACAAATATTCACCTTGGTGGTGCGAAGAAATAAAAGAAGCAATTAAAAAGAAAAAAGACTTTTATAAACAGTGGATAAAATCAAAGAAAGAAGAAGATTATATAAACTATAGACTGCAAAGGAGAGAAACCAACAGGAGTGTCAAGAAAGCAAAACAAGCATCCTGGGAACGTTTCGGTGAGTCACTAGCAGAAAATGAGAAAACAGCCAGTAGAAATTTTTTCAAAGTAGTTAAAAACATGCGGAAAAGATATGAGAGCTACAACCCCATTGAAATAATTAATGATAAGACAGGAAGGCCATTAACAGATCCACCTGGGATAGCAGAAAAATGGAGGGAATACTTCAATGAGCTCTTTAATCCTCTAGGAGATCATCAGGAAAGAACAACTGAAGATCACAGAGCAACAGTGTTAGAACCACACATACTAATGGATGAAATAGAAAAAGTCATTAAACAGTCTCCCAAATATAAAGCACCAGGAGCTGATAGATTACCAACAGAAATAATTCAAGCAGCAGGTGAAAGCAGCATCAGATGGCTTCACAGAATATTCAATGCAGCATAGGTACAACAAACGGCCCCTATTGATTGGCAACATGCAATAGTTATACCATTGTGGAAGAACAAAGGAAGCAAACGAGAATGCGGTCAATATCGAGGCATCTCTCTTTTAAGCCATGTTGGCAAAATGTATGCCAAGATAATAGAAGCAAGACTGAGACCAGTGATAGAACCACAGCTGGCAGAAGAACAGATGGGATTTAGGAGAAATAGAAGCTGCACAGATACAATCTTTACACTTGAACAGGTAATAGAAAAGAACATTGAATACAATAAGAACTTATTTGTGGCATTCGTAGACCAGGAGAAGGCATTTGACAGAGTCGACAGACAATTATTATGGAAAATAATGGCAAGATATGGAGTAAGTGAACACCTCATCGAAGTGTGCAAAAGTTTATAAAGGGATTGTAGAAGTGTAGTTAGAATAAATCAGGGAACATCTCATCCTTTCACAGTGACATCTGGAGTAAGACAGGGGTGTGTCTTATCACCACTGCTGTTTATCACCTACATCGACAGTATATGCAAGAATGCCAAGCCCATGAATGAAGATCTTAGTAAGATCAACGAATTACTCTTTGCAGATGACCAGGCCTTGATAGCAGATACAGCCATGAAACTGCAACAACATCTAACATCCATGAATGAAGAATGTAAAACAAATAATATGAGAATCAACACTGAAAAGACAGAAGTAATGTCAATAGGAAAAAAGAAGACAGATCTAAACATAGCAATAGAATACAAAGGCATTAAAAATCTGTAATATTTTCTTTTTCTACATTATCTTATGTGATATGTGATCGGTGTGCTGAATTTACCGAGAAATTTTTTTTTTCAAATTCAGAAAAAGATTCACTTCTTCACTATGCTTTCTGATGGCCAGAAATTTTTGAAACCTTGTACATTGTTAGAAAGAAGAACAGTGTCGTCTACATATCTGAGCTCTGGAATAGGATTACCTCCAAATTTTAGTGGATTGAAGCTCTCCCAATCCTCATCGCTAATTGCGTTTCTCATAAAATTGTCAGCATATATGTTAATGAGGGAGGGAGAAAGAATGCAGCCCTGCCTCACTCCTTTCTGCACTTCAAACGATTCTGATATTTCACCAGCTACTCTGACCGCTGCCTGTTGTTCATGGTAAAGAGATTCCATTAGGTGCACCAGATGTTTTGGAAATCCCATGCCTCTCATTATATGCCACAGTTTATGGTGTTGCACACAGACAAACACCTTGCTGTAGTCTATGAAACAGATGAAGATCTATCTTGTATTCTCTACACTTCTCAGGAGGATTCTCAAATTGAAAATATGGTTTCTTGTTCCTATACCACGTCTAAATCCCGCTTGTATCTCTTGTAGTTCATATTCCAATTTATCCTCAAACCTCCTTACAATGATATGCAGAAGGATTTAGCTGGTGTGACTAATTAATTAGAGCTAAGTATTTACTGCTTTCAAGTACAACTCTGGGATAGAAATATTAAAGCAAAAACTGTTTGGGACTGAAAGAACTGCAGAGAAAAATGTCAATATGCCCATAAAAATGTCAGTATCCCCCATGTTTTACAACTGTGTATAACAGGCTACCATTCTGTGACTAGCATACTTGACTGCCAGCACACTGGTCATGTGTTTAAATTCCTATCCAAGCAGACTTTAGAAAATATATCTGTACTCCCAGACTAATCAAGTACAATACTGAGTACCGGAAAATATTAGTGATTAGTAAGGATTATTATCACAGCACTCCAAATAGATCCATTGGTGCTCTAATCTCCTCCTCAATAGCTCCACAAGTGTAAAACGACTGATGACACCTGTTCTGAGTTGATTAATGAAACATCTAGTCCTGTTAGTGAAATGTTCATTTATCACAGCTCCAGGCTGCACCTCCATGTCCATCAGCCTAGGGAGAGAGATGGAGTCATGTCCTTTGGCGTGCTTATCAGTATTGTAAGTGCTGCCCATGGCACTGATAAAATCACTTCTGTCCAGTTCTGGACAAGCCATAGCAACCACAGTGTTGACAAGATGATCTGCATGCTTGGTAAGGGTAGTAATACACGAAGTGCTAAGTGTTGCAATCCATTCTTGTCTGAAAAAATCAGCTTGGATTTTGTTTAAACATATTCATCGAGTCACTAAGCATGCAGTGTGAACTCTTGAGTACCAAGCCATTCTAATGTCCTTGTTGCAGCCATCATTTCCGTTGTGTGGTGCTGGTTGTAACTAGGGCTGTACCGAATATTCGCTTCGTATTCGCTTTGGGGCCGAATAGTGGACCTAATAACTATTCAGTATTTGGCCGAATAGTTGCGGTCGGGCCGAATACGAATAGTGATTACCTTACACTCATTTCTGGACTAGTGGGGAATAAACATATCAAGATATCCCACCTTGGTTCATACTGTCAAGCGTTACTTTGTGCACCACATACGAGTATACCAAGTGAACAACGTCTGTTTAGTACAGATGGAAATACCCCCAGTGAGACAAGAAGCTGCCTTAATTCTGCCAACACGGAACGATTGTGTGTGTGTGTTTTTTTTAAAGCGAATGCTTTCTTGCTTGCTACATACATCCAGTTTTAACATATGGCTGTGAGTCCTGGACAATCGGTAGGCAGGCCAAACAATTTCTTGAGGCCTCATAGATGTGGTTTTACAGAACAGTGCTTAGATACCTTAGACGGTTAGTTAAAAAGCAACCAAGAGGTTATCCTCAAAGAGGCGGAGCCATAGGCAACTACCCTCAGACATCAGAAGGAGAATAGTCAGTTCTATTTCCGACCAAGTTATAAGATGAGGGAAAATGGAACATGTGGCTGACCTCTGGAATTCCCAAGATGCCATTCTGGAAGGAGGGATTCACTGCCACCAGACAACGAGAGAAGATTTCTTGACAGTCTATGCATTGCATAGGCACCATGGAGGTCGTGTCAGCACACCTGAACTAATACAACTGCGTGTCCCGGATCGCAGATAAAGGTGGCAAGGCATAAGTGGACTTCTGTAAGTCGGCAAAGCACATGTCTTCGACTGAACCTGCCTTTACTATCCGTATTCGTATTCGGCCGAATCACTGAGTCCACGCTATTTTTGTATTCAAGCCAGAATAGTGAAAATCACCATCCGGTCAGCCTAGTTGTAACAGTAGGGGTGCCATTAATCCCCTTTGACAGTTTTTTCCCGCTGAGCTTGCAGTAAATGCCCATGAACTTCGCGTTGGATCCGTCTGTATAGATTATTGCATCCATGCTTGTCTGAATGTTCACTATAGAGCGTTGACTTCTGCATCTGGGATTTCTTTAATACATCGTTCGGTTGAAGTTTCTACAAAAATGTACAAATAAACTCCTCACAGGTACATTCTTCATCAGGTATGATGTCGGACTGTATATTGCCTAATAACATGTTCTGTTTTACAGGAGGTTGCTTAACAACTTGGACGGCCAGAAAAACGCAACCAAGGATTTTCCTCGGGAGCCCGAAGCGACTACTCATTTATTTGAAGGAGAATATCATTTTTCGCCATGATAAGTGGGGACAATGGAACATGTGGTGACCTGAAAGATCTATGAGAAGGGATAAAGCAAGACAACGAGAGAAGATTCTTGAGAGTCTTGTTGCATTCATGGAGCTGTGTCAGCACATCCAACTAATACATGCTGCAAATGCAGATTTACAAGGATAATCGTGCCAGTCGGCAAAGCACCTGATGAATGATGATGTGGTATTCGTATTCGTCAATGATGCTCCAGCTGCGTATTCGGCCGAATAGTGAAAATCACTATTCGGTACAGCCCTAGTTGTAACAGTAGGGGTGCCATTAATCCCCTTGACAGTTTTTCCCCTTGAGCTTGCAGTGAATGCCTGTGAACTTCGCTTGCCCTGAATTACTGATCCATCTGTGTAAACTATAGCATCACTTTCATCTGGGTTTTTGTCAATCATTGTTCGGTCTGAAGTTTCTACAATGCCATGAATCTGCTCTCTACAGCTTCCATCAGGTGTGATGTGGACTGTAATGTTAATGTTTGGTGCAGGAGGTTGTAAACATGTTTGACAGCGTCCTCAGCGCAACGCATCCAGGATTTTCCTCAGTTAAGTCTATTATTTATTTGCTTGAATAATTTCGCATGAAGTGGGTGTCAAGGGTCTGACTTCACTTGAGAAGAGCAACGACCCTGGATAGCTAGATTCTGTTTTCATTTAAATAGATGGTGCAAGCATAATATACCCACTACATCTGAGAGCTGTGGAAATGATGCTAAGTGCTTATTCTTGGTGACTGAACTGACCCATTCTACCATTACCAGGACCGCTGCTCAAGCGCAGCTAAACACCCGATGACACAAAGTTGCCATTTCTTGCGGATGAGGATCGCATGTTTTGTAGAAGGTCCCAAATAAACCGCGTTCAGAAATCATTCTGGCCATATGTATGGCCTAGCCTATTATGCGGTAAAAGTTAGCAAAAGCATATCAGGGTAGGCCAGCTTCAAATAGACAAAGCAAATTTCGTCCTAAAAAGGACGAAGTTAATAAAATCATTACTCTTATGTAGTCACTTAAAAAAGCAATGCAGCAGCAACAAAATAGGGAAGTAAAAAAGGAACACCGGAACTGAACTGTGTGAAACAATACAAGAGTGTACATACCAAACTTGTGTATAATTTCTCGACACAAAGGTGTAGCTTCATCCAGGCAGGTCATTCCCTCAAAATTTTTCAGATCGATTCTAGCACCAGCTTTCAGCAAGACTGTGACACAGGCGGAGTTGTCCTCTCGTGCTGCGTAGTGTAGGGGTGTGTTACCATGTAGCTTGTCTTGTAAATTGACATCTCCTGATGGTTAAAGTACAAATCCATGTTACAGTTTAGGAACATTACACAGGAATCATTTATTATTAACTGACCTAATCTTGTTCTACCGGTGGCAGTCATATAAATATTATATATATATCAGCCTGCTTTCAATGAGTGTATATCGGACTCTCTAGTCACATCCTTTTGCATAATTCTTTGTAGGCCATTGTGATTTTTTTGGTTTTTCATGTTAATTTGCCCCATCACGTACCAGTTAATGACCCAGTGATGCAGAAGATGCTAATCTGTCTGCATGTTTACTTCTCAAAACATCATAATTTCCTGGAGAACAAATTCAATCCTAGTCTACTCTTCAGCTAAACGTGGCTCCCTGCAAGCAGCAAGCTCCATCACCACCACCATCATCATCATCGCTAAAATCCTTGCTGAGTTGCATGGATGATCATGTCTCTTCACAACATGTGATATTAAACCACATGTATCAGTTCATATGCTGACCCCACCCCCCCCCCCTCCTTTTTCACCCACTATGACAGAAAGTTGACAAGAATCTTCTCTGGTTTTCACTCTATCGCTCTTTCCCCAAATCTTTCAGTAATCACAAGTTGAATGCATATCTCCATATTTCTCCACTTATTTTAAATAGATACATGTCAGCAATTCAACTGGCCAAACATGTGGATTTCTCTTGGAGACACTTCAGGTAAGTGATGAAGTGTATACTTTACTTGTTCATTTTTGTGGGATTGTATATTCATGTAATGTGTTGATGAAACTTTCTAGTTGCAACGTTCACTTGTTGTTTGTCTTTGTGATAATGTAGAGACCAGCTAATTCACTTTACCTTTTTGGGGGTGTTTATTGGTTGGTTTGTTTGGTATCTTTCTGCCGTTGGAATTGGAATTCTTCGTTTGCTGCTGAAGATGGGGACAGAGCACTTATAAGGGTATCCTGAGTGCCATGATGTCGATTTTTTAAATTCAAAATTCCTTCAACATTTTTGGTATCTTTCCACATTTCTCAGCATGTGTGCAATTTGAATTACATGTCTAATACCCAGAAAAATGTCTACGGTACCCATGTTCCTGTGACTGGGGTCACTCTGGAGTTGAATTGCTTAGAAAAAAAAAATTATTCTGCTTCTACTGAGGACTGAACATAGACCACTGTAATTGTGGGAACTGGACTGGAATAATGGCTAGACATGCATCTGCTGGCCCAAAGGTCTTCAATTAAAATCATTTAGTTTATTTTCGTTTGTTTTTTCAAATTTGACCTTGGCTCTCATGCCAACCCAGCCTAAATCAGGCACTAGGTAAGTACCTGGAAAGTAAAGGTAGCTAGCATAATTCTCAACACCTCACCCATCGAGTGCCCGTTGGTTTTAAAAGAATAAGTCTAACATCATGTTGGTCAATAGTACCAGAAGCAGAGGGGTGGTTACCTACGCCAGTCATAAAGGCTAGGCATTGGATGAGGGTGGTAACAGAGAGACATGGGCAAAGGGTTCATGTTGCATGAAGTTGAGAAAGAGTTTTTTTTTTTTTTTGGGGGGGGGGGGGGGGGGGGGGGGGGGTTTCACCACTAGCAGCAGGTTACATGCGCTTAGCAAGAACCATGCGGGGGCCGAATGCTGAGTAGTAGGGAAACCATGCCTGTCCAGTTAGTGTCTCTCAATCGTTCAGATCAGGCGGACGCATGTCCAGATGTCTGAATTTTGAGCAGTAATTATGTGTATCATTTTAGTCCAGTGAAAGTCTAGCTTGTTCATTAGAATTAGGTGTATGAGTCAAAATGCTCCTGTTGGGTGTATTTAATGAAGACAAGGGGTTAAGAGCCCAACATATTATTTGCCACTATGATCGACATAAGTAAGGTGATGAGTTGTGGCTGAACTGCCAGGACGTGATCGTGTCGTCCCTCATCAGGATTCGATTGGACCATGTGTCGGGAGACTTTTTGTGCCTGGAGTCTCTAGTCAGTTATTATGTATAGTTTATTGGTGACCCAAAGTGTGAGCACAAAACTGAAGCGTACATTAGGGCTGCTAATGGCCACAAGAATAGGCCAGTAGGCCAAAGGATAATTGTATGTTGTGGACTCATGTCAAGTCAAGGCTAGGTGTTCCCTTTCATGTGACACTGCCTTGGAAGCATATTAGTGTGTATAGGCGGAGTATTAGATAGACAGTCGTCCTGTATCACCAGTTAATTTTCATCGTCATACTGTGTTTTGTCCCAATAAATAGACTGATGCATGATTATAGAGATGACTCTTCCCAGATTGTTGATGTGGTTCGCTGCTGACTGTTATCCATGTAAGTGGTATGATGTGACTAAGTAAACTGTGTTAATCTAGTACTCTCAGGTAGGGAACCCAATTAGTCACCAGGCTTGGTGAACTTTTGCCTATATGAGTAAGGCATAATCAGTCACCTTTAGACACCTGGTCGTTTTGCAACAATATGCCCAATGATATAAAAGCAGTCATTTATTACTGTAATGGCAGACACATGTCCTAACCACTTCAGATTTAAGATAACTCTATAAGATTAAATAAAAATGATTTGTTTTAAGGACAGCTGACATTAGCTTGGCTAAATAAAACGATGTACATGCTAAGTTGAATTTTGTAGATGACTAAAGATTTACACTATACTAGACTGCAAGAGTTATAGGCAGTCACGATCCAAGTCTTACACTCACCACAATTTCGTGAGCTCATGAACATTCCCTGGATGACTAGGGGTGCAGCAACCAAGATTTGACACTGACAACCCTATAATGTTGTTCAAATTGTATAGGAGTGAAGAACTGACTAACAATAACAGAAGAGTAACAACATGCAACAGTTCTGCATATGCTAACCTTTGTACTCAAGTAAGAGTTTAAGTATATCCCTCTCTCCGTTATTTGCCGCTTCGTGAACCGGACTCCACTTAAACAGCCCAATATCATTAGGACTGAATCCACTTCTCAATGCCTCCAACACCCCATTGACATTCCCATAACGAACAGCCGTGTGCAGTTTACTGTCCATGTCCTCTGTAAAGTATGCTAGAAATATCGGCAGCTGTAAACTTTCACATGAAATTAGTGAAGTGTTAATGCAAATCCGCGCAAACTTCCACAGTTTCTTGGTCAGGCATCATATTTGCGTTAGATGACAGATCTAAGTTGTTACCACAGACGCCATAGAGCTTCCGGATTGGCTCTTTCTCGTATGAGGGTTATTAAAACCTATTGTTTTGTGGATAACAACTAATTATACATTTAATATTTTCTGCCTAGAAAATAAATTTTTTTTCTCATTCGTGGACAATCTGACATCGCTACATCACATTCAGTTGATAATTAATAATATAATGATTTAATAAGTTCAGGAGAGTTGAGGGTAATCTGTTCGTAAAAGACAATAGTCAAAACGTCTGCTATTTTGAAATAGCCACTTTCGTTTCTTTATGAATGCGAGCTTTATAGTTCTCGATAACGTCAATTTCACCACAAATATAATAATTAACCCATATTGTTACTTTTTTAAATTAAATATTACTTCAGATTAAAATTATAGGTAACATTTTCATTTGGGTGCTATTAACATTTATTATTTTTGGCTAAATGAAATATTTGAAAGGTCTGGGTAACTAGGTTGGAGATTCCGGATGTTGTCGTTGTTATGGCTGAGAATTGTTGACTTGTAAATAGTAAATTTCATTTTCTGTAGGATTGAACTCTCCTTCTACTGGGATGGTGAATATTTTTCTATGCCTTGTTAATACAGAACTTTAGTTTGCATTTTAATATTTAGTCAGTTACACATTAGTGTAATAGTAATGCTTAGACTAACGAAAATGGTTGCAATTTTAACTTCTGTTTCTCCAGGTAATTGCTGAGAATACTTGGTTAGTTAGCATATCATTATAATTTATATATCATATTTCACATTGTTACCGGTAGTAGCCCAGTGTCACGGTTTTCTGTATAGATCTTGCATTTCTGTAGTGGTTTAAGTTATGGAATTGTTCTTTCTTGGACTTTCTCTCATTTTCTATCCAGATGTTCTTTTTTCTGTACTAGATGGCCTAGCTATCCTCCGAATAACGGCCACATATTATGGCTGCAAAAAATAGGGCCTCAGTCACATGTAAACTATGGACTTCCGGTGACTATACCGCCACCGCTGAGAGTATCTAAACTAGATTGCTGGGACTCACGAGCAAAGCTGCAGTAGATGCGGAAGCTGCTGCTTGTAAGTCCTAGCCATCTAGTTCAGCCCAGCTCTGCACCGTGCGTAGCGGCACAGGAAATACTCTTGGCGGTGGCGATATAGTCGCCGGTCTGCGATTTAAGTCACCAGATGTCCGCAAATTACATGTGACTGAGGTCCTGTTAGGGTGTGTTTTTGGCCGACATAATGTGTGGTCGTTATTCGGAGGATAGCAGAAGGCCTTACATGCAGTCTGGTCTCTCTGCATTCTCACTAGATTACCAAACCACTTCATTTTCTAGCCTTTGATGTAATTCAGGCATGGTTTTGTTTCAACCTCTAGTCCAATACCAGTATTCATGACCTTTCCACTTCTTGTGTTTTTGGTGACCTTTTGGAGACATCTAATTTCTCAGATGGTTATATTATGTTTCTGTTATCTGCTCATGTTCCATGTTTGGCATTGATTGATAGCAAAAACTGGTGAGCAAGATACCATTCATAATTTCCTGTTCTGATGGTAGGGAGACATCTGTGCAGTGAGGCTAGCTGAAATGTGACAGTATTTGCCTTCTGCACTCCAGCTTCTATCTCTCTGTAAAGTCTGCCAAATTCTGTATATATGCTTCCTGCTTGTGTGTTTTAATTCCTGAACCTAGCATGTAATAATCATTCATTTAATAATACTAAATAATATTACATATTTATAGACCCATCAAAACTAATAAATGCAGAAAAAAATTGAGTCTGTAGAACAGCAGTTAAATTCATAATCAGTTTAAATTATCACTAATTACTGGCAACATGAGGGCTTATAGACTGGGATGGTTAGGCGGACCTTTGGGATTCATCGTTGCAGATATCACTCACTTTCATTCACCTCTCTGATTGACCTTCTGTGCCAGCTGGTGACTCCAAGTGCTGTTGTTGTCTCTTGTTTCCACTGACCATAATTGTAATACTACTTTCTTTGATCCTTTTGGTACCCAGGATATTTGGTTACTTGTAGCAAACTAATTTCCGCAAAGCATGGTTGTTAATTAGTGAAAGCATTAGCACTTTTATCTTTAGTAACCTAGCTGGTTAACAAACAGTTGGTTGTGTCTGTGTACAAATGTTTTGTTCAGTAGACAGCTCAGCATAAAATATTTTTTTTTTTTTACAAGAGAAGGACAGTAGATTATGCAACAAGAGAAACAAAAAGCATGGAGATTTATTTGATCAGAATGTGTTCTTAATCTATAATTAAATATGTGTGTTATCATATTAATCGGCTTTAAACAGTAGATGAACAAAGGGCTCATGACAACAATAAAAATTAAATTTATTAATCTTCTTTTTTCGTTCGCAAAATTTATTAGTAATTGCTTCCCATGTTTCTGCCCCATAAAAATGTGTCTTGCTAGACCTGTTTTAAAAAAAAAAAAGAAAATGTGTTGTAGACCAACTGGCATTTTAATTTGTTATATTTTCTCTTTCCATAGATAACCATCTATTCTAGTTTTAGAATATGTGTCATTAACACAAAGTTACAGAGACAATAAAATATTCAACATGGTGAGAGCACATTTAAAAGGGGGTGATGGAACAATCCTTCCTCTTCGACATCTCACAACTATTGGCCAGGGAAGTTCTGACGGTGTCATTAAGGTAATTCTCCTTTGAACATTCTGGTAACTGATAAAGCAATGTTATTACACTTACCAATTATCTCATATATAATGTTAGAATTAGCCAGTTATATTGTTTAAAGATTTTACAAACCTAACTACACATTAGCTGGTTAAAATAATTAAAAATATTTGAGGTTGGTGAATCAACTATGTGCACATGTGGATGGGCACTTTAAATAACAGATCACGTCTTCCAAGACTGTCCTGATACAACATATAAAGGCAGACCTTCTGGCTGTTCATAAGTCCCCACCTAAAAAGCTAAATGAATGCAAGATATACTGATTGTATGTCTTTCCTTACTACCTTTTGGGCTCCTGAAGCTAACCCCCCCCTCCCCCCCCCTCCATACCCCCTCCACAGGACTGAAATGGTAATGCTGTTACATGAATTAAAAATTTTGCATGAATGGACATTTAATATCTCACCAAGAAGACCAAGTGTGATCATGGAAAGGTAGTACCAATTTATTGACACAGTTTATTTACTAAACAATTTCCAGTATACTCAAAGGACAGTGGACAGTGGATTCACCACCAAATAACAGATATATTTCTCCAAACACTTTTTATTTTTTAACGTTGTTTGAGGAAAACAAACATATGTTCACTCTAGCCTCTTTGACACTCTAGACTTCATCCATATCAAACACAGAAAATACCTCAGTGGGCAGGTGTGCACATCAAATGGCCTCGATGGCAATGGCAGTCTGTCATGTTCTCAGATGAGTGGAGATGCACAGTGTAAAGGCATAGCAGGCAGAATGAGGGTTTCAGACTTTCTTACAAGTGAAAATATATATATATATATATAATATTGTACACAGGTCCAGAATATTCTTTGGCCACAGTGCAATTATTAAATTTCAACTTTTGTGCAAATTTTAAAATGATTACATTAGCTCATACTTATAAAAAAAAGAAGCTTGCTCCTCAGGAGAAAAAAAAAGAGTTGGTTCCATAATTATTTTCAGCTTTATCTACTCTGTAAATATGTACTGGCATGTGTACGTGTGTGGGAGTGTGTGTGCTTTTTGAATTGTCCATATGATATAAATTTACACACACACACGCACACACACACACACACAGAGAGAGAGAGAGAGAGAGAGAGAGAGAGAGAGAGAGATGACTTAAGTGCTTATATATGAATATATAAATATCTACGATCAGAAAAGTCAGAAACTATATGTCCCAATTATAACCCAGAATTTAGCAAAATATTGTTTAAATTACTATAACTACTATTACTACAGGAAGATTATATTTGCACACTTTCTGTTGTAGCTTCCGGGAGTTGACTATGAACACTGTAAAATTGAATATAGTGAACAAGATGGCTGTTATGTTCTGCAAGATTTAAACACAACCCATGGGACATATGTTAATGAGGTCAGAGTTCAAAATGCTGCCGTCCGTCTGGCACCTGGAGACCTCATTCGATTTGGTTATAATGGTCAAACATATGAGCTGATGGTTCAGAGTGACACACAAGTAAGTATATTGTCTGTCAGTGTAAGGAAAGAACAAGTGAAGTCACGCTAGGTAATTTCAGGTTTCAAACGTCAAAGCAAAGTAATAAAAAGGTGAAGGACCCTGTCATGCCTTTGACACATCAGGCATATACTGCTAGATGTTGATTTTTGTAGACCAGTTTGCAATCATGGGTAATGTCATCAACATTATGCCATTTTCCTTGACTTCACAGGGCATTATCTGCTACCCATTTTAGGCTATGTTGATTGAGAGCCATGGTAGGTTTTGATAATTATCTCCCTAGATGCTGACTTGAACCTTTGACCTTCAGGCCAGCAAGAGAGTATCTTACAGTATCCTAGTCTTACCTGTGCCAAAATGACAAGCAAAGAATAACTTAACCATGCATGACACACAAGGGGACTTCAAATGAAAATCTTAAAACGGTGATAGAAGTTACAGTAACCATGCCATGGGGAAAGGAGAGTGAGAAGCAACAACACAGTTCCTAATCTGCTTTAATCATCATTGATTATTGAGATTATGAGGGCTAAAAGACTGAAATGGCTGGGCCATATCAGGAGAATATCAGTTGACAGAGAGGTAAAATCTGTATTATACAAGGGAGTTGAATTGTTGTAGATCATGCGGCAGACCAAGAAAACGATGAAGAGATAATATCTAGACAGATCTACAAACACTTTTGTCACAGACTGGAAAGAGAAGTCCAACTAGAGAGATGAAGTGAGGTGGTTGACATTTGCAACAGTGAATTTCAAGGCTCTAAATGCTGAAGAAAAAGAAGACCGAAGGTATCAACAAATGGATATACACATGTATAATCAGTTTTTGGGTTTAAAATCAAACAATTTAATTTCTATATGAGAAACTGAAATAATGTCTGAATTAGACTGATTTCCGGACAAAGTTTTGGATAACCAAGAAGACAATCAAAATGGCTCGTGTTTAAAATGATAACAGCTGCCCTTGGTACCCAAAAGAGAAGGATAGGGATCATTAGATATCAAGATTAGTTTAATGAGAGAACATGAAGATATTTGGTTCACCCCTCCACCTTTATCTTCTCCTGTTATTACAATTATAATGAATGCCCCCATCAAGTGATTTATTATCTAAGAAAGTTCAGGTAAATACGTTTAAACAGAGACACTTGGAACTAAGTATAAAATTTACTAATTTGAGATTTTATATTAATTTGAAATTAAGTTTACTGAATCAGTCTAAAAATAAAAGGATGGTTTTGATTGTTATAATTATAACCGATGAGGACTCTATCACAAAGATGGTTTGATGGTGGTGAGTTAATTTAGTAGAATAGAGTGCTGAGTTATTATGATAAACATAATTCTTGTGAACAAGAATGGTACCTAGCTTTTAAAATGAAGAAGGTAAACCTCTTGACAGGCTCATTTTGAGAATTAGCCTAACTCTTCCAGCCAGTCTGGTATATGTGCAGCAACTGCTGGCTCATCCACTAGGACTGTCGGCTAAGGAATGATGCTGTTTAGTCCATCGCCCCTTTGAAAACTGGAAAGAAATAAATACCCTTGTGTAGCTTACATTTCATAAAGAAATATTGTGTGTATTTTTCCCATGAACACTCTCTTTAGACTAGTTTGAAAGGGTTTTGTCTCAAATTGAAGTTAATACAGCTCTTGCCTTCCTCTACTCATCTCATGTCTTGCTAGACAGCTGTTCTCTGATGTATGTCTGAAATAAAGTGTGGGTGCCCTCTCTCAAATAATAATGGTATTACTGATCACCTCATCAAATATATATTATCAGGGTTTTCTCTTCCATGGTGAGCCTCCTTTATTAGCCTCCCATGGGTTTTAATTACAAGATTTCATTGTATGGGGGATAGTATATCAAAGTAGTAACCATGCATTAATGCACCTTTAAAGAGACTCTCAAATCATCTTCACGCTTTTGAAGATCATTAGGGTTGGATATACTCTAAAATGTCAGTGTAAGCAATAAAATTTAAGTTATAAAATTTTAGAAAAGCTACACTGAAAAACATGCAATAAAATATCAATTAATATATAGAGAATGGTTTGATAATGCCCCTTTGAAATAGAAACATGTCTGCTAAGAACCGTTATGAAAGGTTTAATGCACACTTGAACAAAAGTACAAATGAGTCTCCTGTCAAAAAATAAAGATTGAAAATAATTTCAGCTTACCTGGAAATTGACCAAGCACTTTTGCCAGAAAGTCTACTTTTAGGTTTCTCATGCAATCGGTATCAAAGCTCACACACATGGGTGCACTACATTTTCTAGGCAGCTGTCATCCAGATCTGTACCACTGTTTAATACAATGTTTAATTTCCAATGCTCTGACCTTGCAGTTGCTGAATGTAAAGTCACCCTTAACTTTCTGTTGCCAATGAGAGTGTTCTGCTTTTGATAAAAGAGTCATATCTACCTGGCCCCTATGTAATTCCAGTGTCACCTGTCCAAACATACAGTGTAGTACTATCATCTGGAAAGATATAAAAGTGTCATCAATATTGTCCCAAATACTAGCTCATTATTGTGAAATCTCATTGACATAATAGAGTTAAATGTAATGTTTATTATTTTGAATGTTGACAGGTTAGCATCCCCCCTGTATGTCAGAAGCCTCCTGTGTGGCACCAGGTACCAACCTTGCTGACAGATTCAGAGCCATATAGCAACACTAGTACTGGAGGAGTACAAGGATTGCCTCATATTACCAGTAACACTAGTCTACCTCAGACCACTCCTACCTGGAGTCACTATCAGGCAGCTCAGACACTCCCTGTGCCAAGGCCTCCTCTAAAGTCACGCCCTTTGAGTGCAGGAGCAGCACGCAGAAATGTTCAGAACCTGCCAGTTGGACCAGCAGGCAGTAGTAAGTTAACTTGATAAACTACAGCCTATGGTCTATAGCATGTCAAGCTATCAACTTTAGCTTAATAAACTGCAATTGTTAGCTTGAAGAGCTTTGGGCAACCCTTGGAGACTTTCTACTGATGTGCTGGTTCATGGAGGCAACACACCGGATAACCTGAGCATGAAGACTATGTTATATAGCCTATAGATTAGCACGAGCAGTTGTAAGGTAGTACTATGTTATATAGCCTGTAGATTAGCACGAGCAGTTGTAAGGTAGTACTATGTTATATAGTCTATAGATTAGCACGAGCAGTTGCAAGGTAGTACTATGTTATATAGTCTATAGATTAGCACATGCAGTTGTAAGTTAGTACTATGTTATTTATATTTACTATAGATTAGCATGAGCCATTGTATGGTAGTTCTATGTAATATAGTCTATAGATTTAGCATTAGCCGTTGTATGGTAGTTCAATGTAATATAGTCAATAAATTAGCATGAGCTAATTCATTATTTTGAAGACATAAAATTCCATAAAATTTCTTGCCCTGTGGAAAAATAGTACCATTTATGCTTTATTCTGAATTTATTACAGCTGTTGGTGGCTGGATGAGGCCTGCAGATCAACCATTGATGAGAACTTCCTCCATACCAGATCTTCAAGATAAGGTCATTGGTTTGGCTCATGTTTAACTCTTACAGTACCACATGTTTGTTACTTTTTTTTTTCTATTTCAAAGAAGTCTACTTTATGGCTGTTACTTTATGGTAACAGTCATTGCATTTTGATGTGTAAAAATAAATACTACATGGCTTAGACGGTAATGTAACAAATAAAGTAATGTAAAGTAATGGACCCTTTTCCATGCCTTCAGGCCTATTCGGCATTTAATGCTAGACTTTTATTTTGTAAACCAATTGACACCCAGTGGTTGATGGGGTCAGCATCCTGCCAGCTGCCTTTACTTCACAGGACTTTATCTAGAGTGGGTCAGCCTGAGAGCCAGCGTTATTTTTTGAAAAATTTTGGCTGCCACGATGGCTCACAATGTTTAAAAAAATGGAGTTGAATTATTAATGTAATTAAAATGTAGAATGTAGAAATTAAGAAACTAATGCAAAATATAAAAGCTTAATCAGTGTACGGTGAGTTACTTAGTACTAACAGAGTTAAAATTTGAATACAGACAGACTGACAGTCATTTATAGTTGGTTATCCATTACACAGTCGTGCACACATACACAACCACATATATTTACAATTATAGAAATAGACTGTCATTTGTTGCATGCCGGACAAGTCAATAGATACATCTCCTCCACAGAATTTTGATGAATATATATTAAAAAAAACAATCAATCCGGATTTGGTGTAGTTGTATCATTTCTCTCACTTCCTGCATCATCATCATCACCACCACCACCATTCTTTTGTGGCCTTTTGTGTCACATAGGGCTTGCAGTCTATTCTTCCTTTCTGTTCTATTCTATGCTATTCTTTTGATACCATGAATGGAATCCTGTCCATATCTTTTTTTTTTCATTAGCATCTGTCGAGGTTTCTTTTGGGCATCTTAGCCTCCTTAGTCCATTTGCTTCCCATTTCATTGCCTGTTTTGTGATTCTCTGTTCACTTCTTCTCAAGATATGCCTAGTATATTGCCGTCTTATTTGAATTATAGCTCTTGATACCTGTAGTTGCCTAGACATTTCTCTGTTTTCTTTGTCTTTCTTGAATTTATCCCATTTATTGTTCATACATTTCCTTAGGCATTTTTTGAAGCTTCCTTTGCATGCCTTTAGTGGTTCTGCAACTGTCACTGTTGTCTGTGTAACTGAAATAGTCGAGTCGTTGAGCTCAGAACTGACATTACAACACTAGGGACATTCCCAAAAGTGCTAGGTTCCCCCACACACACACACACATGTATATTTTAAAAAATCAGTCAATTTTTTTCATCACATGCATGATTGAAGTGTTTGATCTGTATTGCCCTGACACAATTATAATCTGCAGGATCTGAAAATGGCACAGTTAAATCAGGAAGTGACCAAATTACGCAGCATAGAATTAGAAGCAATGCGCAAGGATACATATATTCAGCAGTTGCAGGAAGACATCACAACACTTCAGGTGATAGTGAAACTGTGATCATTTAGTATTAACAAAATGCATAGTTATTGTATAAAACTGAAAGTATCATTTGTGTAATACAAGGGAAAGTCATTAAATAAGTCACAAATGGCTATGAGATGGCAGGAAAGGTGACAGCAGCATCGAACTTTATGTCTCCGTTTGTTAAGTGTTGCATGCGCATTCGCAAAATAGAAACAAAATGGCGACTGTCCTTACTGAGTGTACCTTCAAAGAACAACGCGCTGGTGTGCGTTTATTTTTTGGGCAGAATAGCCCATCTGCCAAAGAAAATCATAAGGAAATGCTTCCTGTTTATGCTGACAAATGTTTATCCTCTGAAGCGGTGCACAACTTGGTTCTAAAACTGCTCTAAAATTGTTGGTGAAATGCAATTTGGTCATCCTGTTGAGATTACAACAGATGCATTCATGCAGCTGGTGGAGTAGATGAGTAGAGGTGACAGGCAATTAAGGTTTGACTCTAGCAGCTGCAGTAGGGTGCTAACATGGTTCAGCATACAACATATTGCATGATTGATTGATTTTTTGTCTATTGAAAACCCACCTTGGGGAGAGACATTTTGTGAATGGCACAAAAGTTGGAAAAATGTGGTTTAGAAAACATAACATGCAGCAGGTTTGGGGACTGATAAAATGATGTTGGTGGAAATTATGTTGAAAAATAAAGTGATAGAAAATAAAGTTAAGATCCCTTTCCAGGCCTTTAGGCGTATCGGGCATATAGGAAGAGCGCCCATATTTTTACAGACCATCAGCACTCTGTGGGTAATGTGGTCAGCATTACGTCGAAAGTGATAGCGTATGTGTAAAAATAAATGGTTTTTTTAAGTTGTTATTATCTTAGGTTTTATCTTTGTTTTTTATTTTTGGTTTTTAAACTGCCATTTCTGATTTACTTATTGAGTTCCTCTCATATTTTGCTGATTAATTCGGTAAAGGTAAAGAAATAATAGAAATGGCATTACATTCACCTGTATCAAAAGTTATAAGACAAAGGAGCGCAAACTTGGGTACATAATGAGAAAAAAAGAACATAGGATCATGAAACATCCACGGAAATACGAAAAAAAAGGATGTTAAAGTGAAACCCTAAACGCGGATGAAAATAGAAGAATAGACTATGAGCCCTACATTCCGTATAATTGCACAACAGGATAATGATGATGATAGGGATGATCATGCTGACTAATTTTACTACTTATTAAATTTTGTGCGGCGTCCGTGGCTAAGGCGTTGCGAGTCCGACTCGTAAGCCAGCATACCGCGATCGAAACCTGCGTGGGCTGCGTGGATTTTTATCGTGGTATGGGACGTCGCAGGTCGACCCAGCCTAATATGGGTACCAGGATGGGCTGTCCTGGGAAAGTAAAGACAGCCGGCGTAATGCTGACCACATTACCCACAAAGTGCTGATGGTCTGTAAAAATATGGGACGCTCTGCCCATATGCCCGATGCACCGAAAGGTGTGAAAAGGGAACTTTACTTTACTTTACTTATTAAATTTTGTGCAAACCATTTTAGCTGGGTCTGCTTGAATGTGAAGATCTTTGAAAGAAATTCACACTCAAAGGCAATTAAAGTTAACGTGAAAAAAAAAAAAAATTAAACATCCGGCTGGCAGGCCAACATTACATTTTACTATCTGGAATTTCTGCCTGAATAATTATTATCAGGTGACTCAAAGAGCCACTTTTCAAATCCAAATCCTGTGTGAGCGAATCCGTGCTAGCCCCTGTGCTACTGCAAGTACCTACCCTCAGGTATACAATATATATATATGTATATATATTCTATTAGTATAATGACAAAAGGTGGAAATGCACGCAGCGTACTTTTTACTGAAGCAAAGACATCTACCCTGGTTTGGACATGTCTCCTGTATGGAGGACGGCTGCATTCCATAGAATCTCCAGTATAATGATCTATAAACAAACAAACAAATCTGCAGGAAAGCCATGGCTGTACTATAAATATATATGCACATGCGATCTGAAAGATACCAACATTGACACAGACACTTGGGAGAGATCAGCTGCAAGACTGACTCCCCTGAAGGCAGACAATAAAAGACAGACTGTCACACTTTGCTAGACAGCAAGCCATAGAGAGGAGACATCTGCAAGAAGACTAGCCTCATTGATTAGAGTATCAACGTTCTTATGTAAACCTTGTGGCAGAGACTGCTACTCCTGCATTGACTTTATACTCATGGCAGATGCTTCTCACAAAACCAGTGGCACAACTCCATGGTGACTAAAGACTAGCAGTTGCCTCACTCATCGGTCAGCATGTCCTTTACAGAACGTGGCCTTCCTCACGGCACCCCTGAAAGTATCCCTCTCCCTTGTTAGCTCTCCAGCCCCATGTGCTTTCAGTATCAGTGCATCTTCAGTTTCCTGTATTCATCTTTGGGGAGGTTAACCCCTGTCTTGCTTTCCACAAACTGCACACTCCATCTCCGTCTTCTCCAAGCCACCATGACCTTTGATGTGGCCAAAATACTTCAACTTTTTGGTCAGGACACTGTGTACGAACCAGTTCTCCTCAATGTTCAACATGCATGATTAGATTTGTTGATATAACATTACTTATGAAAACAAGCAGGACTTGTCCAGGCTGGTGGAGATAGGAGGGCAACATAGAGCAGCCAGATATGAACATTTCACTAAAGGCACATACAAGGTGTTTGATCAGTCAACACAGAACGAACTTGATCAGTCATTTTATGCTCATAGAGGTATTGTTGACAAGATCAAAGTACCTATGGATCTATGCAGAGTGTTGTGAGGATAGTCCTCTTCATATTCACTAGCTGTAAACTCATGGATGTGGGGTGGGGGTGGGTTTTGGCTCTTCGTCCCCTTCTGGACTTTAGTCTTGTTCCAGGATTTAAGTGTTGCATCCATATGTAATTTACAGATGTGGTTTATTTATATGCAGACTGTTGGTTCCTCACCTCTCAGGTAGGTGCATTCCAACGTCAAAGGAAAAATTGGTCCTATCTATGATGGCCAGGTTCTCTGTTGAGAACCTGTTTCTAGAATGACCACTTAAAGGTTTAAACAAATATTACCCTGATACCCTTGGAAACTAAAATACTTAGGTCATATCTAGTGCCACAGTGGATTAAATAAAAAAATTAAAATAAGAGAAGACCAGATAGATGGGAGGAGGATATAACTGACACCTTGAGTAGGAAAGTGCACGAGGCGGGAAAGCTGGCAAGTGACAGTTTCTTGCAGGCAGTCCATGATGAGAGCAGTGTTTTACGTAATGATGTCGCTTGTCCTGGTGCAAAACCATGTGGGGTTGAGCATCTCTGCGCCCCAGTAACTAATGACTAATCACTAAGATATTCTTAATAACTGTGTTTGTGTTTCAAACAGATGAAAGTCTTCCAAGAGCCGTCCTACATCTTAGGTGGGGAGAGGGACATGTCTGGTAAACTGCTACATCTGGAGACAGAAGTTAGTGTGAAAAAAGAAGAGATTGCAGCACTTAGAGTTCAGGTTGAGTTTTTGCCCTTTTTAAAAAATTGTTTGTTGTTGATAATTGAGAATTGTAACAGCCCGGCTCTCTAGCGTAGTTGGCTAAACCGGATTGCGCGGAGACCGGGTGACGAACTCCTTGTAGTCCGGGTTCAATCCCGGGGGTAGGCAGGAAAGCCACATTTTCTCCCAGATTTACGGTATTTACAATGGAATCAAGGCCGAAAGGTTGCAATATCCATAATAACGAGCCTAAAAGTTAACATGTCATGGCTTTTGGATACTATAAAACAAACTAAAGAATTGTAACAAGTAGATAATCATTCCTTTGTTGTTTTACCTAAAGGAATATGTGAGAATGAATATTTTTGCTGGGGTGCTAGGGTATTAACAATCTGCTCAGTCCTGGCACAGTGAATGAAAGTTAAAAAGGTTTAATCAGAATCTGACTGCCAAAGTTATACATGTTAGGTCAGACAGAATCTAATGAATCTCTCAGCTGTATAATTGGCAACCATCATTATCATCATCCTGTGGTACCTGTCATGAGTCAACTTTACCACACACCGTGAGAGAAAGACAAACAAAGACTAGACACTGACTCATAGCAGCAGACAGGTCAATTACTAGTTAGCCGGGTTGTGTGTAGACCCGCAGGGCCGTAAGGGTAACTGAGTGTTACGGGTGAGGGGGAGGTTACAAGGGGACTTGACACACCGGTAGAGCAATACATGGCAGTTCGTAGTTTGACAGTCCAGTGAACTGATGTGTCTGTTTGGTACTCCTGAAATGTAGAAATTGTTTATACTTGGCATGGACTGGATTTAAAGCTGTGGAGAGGACAGTAGTAGTTGTTCATACTTGTGACAGGTGTTTTTGTGTGTGTAGCCAGATTATAAAGTTAGTTGTGGTAGCCAGGATGATACGTTATTATTGTTCCGGATGCATCCGCTAGCCTTTCATGACTTTGTTTATATTGCTAGTATGATTTGTGAACAACAATACCAGCGTACTGTTGATATACTTAGGCAGGGACTACCTGGGATTAGTGTGCTTGTGAGCTAGAAGAATAAATGGGTGGCTACTCAGTAGTCAATAACTTTGTGTGGAAGCCAGACTAACTCTACAATTATTATGAGTACTTAAATAAACATTTTTTGAGAATTGGAAACACAGTAATCAGTGTTTACATGTTAATGAAAGTGTCAGCATACTAACACAAATAACAACGGTACCTCTGTCACACCTGTAAGAAGGTGTCTGACAGGGCCATTATAGATCTCCATTGTATCCTGTGCAATTGTTTCAGTATCATGGATTGAATCCAGTCCAGACCTTTGGCCTCTCCAGTTACCATGATTCTTAAGGTTTCTTTTGGAAATGCTCCTTTTTCCCATTTCAGTGCCTGTTTAGTTATGATGAGTTTGAGTCTCCCCTGTGTGTGCCTGATGTGTTGTTTTGTCCTCTGACTGTTAATACCCATTAATGGTGGTCCAGGTTTTAATTTTATTTCTTCACCTTTCTTGAATGTATCCCATTTATTGTTCATAGATTTCCTTAGCCAAGTGCATTTACCTTTCATTGTATATCTTTAAAGGTTCTCTAACTGCCACTGGCATGTGTTAAAATTTAAATAACATTATGAACAGTAACGGGTGCACATTAACAAAACAAAAAATAACACACACAAAATCAGATACAGACTTGTCAAAGCAGTGCAGAGGTTAAACACTAGCAAATAAATTAAAACACTTGAGAATATCTACATTTCCTGTGGCAATATACAGATGCAAATAATGGACTATTTCACAATCATTGAAGATGAAAATTGAGAAGTCGTAACCTAAATGTTGTCAATAATATTGTTAGAATATCATGGACACACAAAAAAAAAAGAGAAATGCTGAGATTTCATTATATATCAGCATCATAGAAGCCTGTCCCATAACCAGCATTATGTCTCAGAAATTGAAATTATTTGATCAATATAAACATCCCAATGGCTTACTAAGAGCAACAGTGGAAGGCATGGTTCATACAAGAAGAGACTGGGGTCGACCATCATCAGTTCTGGACACAGGACATTACAGACAAAAGGCACTTGGACATGATCATTCTTGAAACAGGTGAACTGGTGAAAGATCAAGAATCTATCTGTTGGATTATTATGAGAAAGATGTTTTGCAAATGATTTTATGACATGGTTAGGATGATGATAAAAGTTAGCATTAGTATGTGTGCTTTGATGAATAGTATCCATCTGTATGCAATATGTTATAGATCTCATCAGCCGGCATCTCTTGGTGAAAGTCTGCTGTGAAGTTTCTGCAGTTTCACTCTTACTCTTTCTATTATGGTGCAATCTAATGCCTTCTTTCCAATCAATGTTTCAATGTTCCTATTTAAACCAGTGCCTTCCTGTTGCAAGTTTGACTTACACCTTGCAACTATGCTTGTTATTTCTCCACATAATTTTAGCATGCCTGTTGTGTTTCAGTTTGTATTGTTTTATTCTGCTGCAGTCAAGATGTGTCTCATTCATTATAACTCTATTTAAGCTGCTACCGATTCTGTTAGCATTCTCTTGATTGTTCCCTTGTTCTTTTCTCATTTTCTTTCATATAACCTTCCACAAGCACATTGTAAGTAAGTAAAGCATCCTTGAGGCACATAGAGCTGGACCTACATCTTGTAGACCAGTCGGTGTTTATTTGGTCAGCATCACTCTGGCTGCCTTTACTTCCCAGCTGTACCTGTTACCCATTCAGGATTGGGTGGACCTGTGAGCCAAGATCATTTTTGAAAAAAAAAGTCCTGCTCCGTCAGGACCCGATCCCATGACCTTCCAATCCACAGGCAAGCATCTAGCCGCTACACACCACAGCAGCTCCCACAAGCACATGATACGTCATGACAAATGTACATTTTCTTGAGGTTCCCAAGCCAACTTCTATCTATCCTTGGACAGAGTAATTCCTGTAGAGATGATATTCTCTTGCCACCTAAAAATTTCAGCTGTCCGTCAACTTCATGAGGCATGCTGGGACCATGACATTTATCTTAACTAAATCGCTAATAATAAGTTTTACCTTACTCTCTATCTCTTCTAAACCTAAAAAAATTAATTGTGTTACCTCTTTGCTGATTGCAACTATTGTATCATAATAGAACATATCTTTTTATGATTTTTGAATTTTTTTTTGTTTTGTTATAGTACCAATGCTTTTATTGCCTTCTAAGGTTAGTTAAAGGATATTGCAGAACCAACCCCAGCAGCCCCTGGCTGTTGTGGGTTTCTCTATGCAAATTTACATCCAGTAGTTTGCCATTGCTTTCTGGATGGTCGGCCCTCTGATACCACTGTCGAAACCAACACAAGGCGCATGGTCTGCAGCTGGTATCGAACCCGGCACCCTGGCATTACGAAGCGTTCGCATCGACTTAGCCACAGAGCCGACCATTGCCTTCTACTTACATGAAATAATTTCCCTAGTTCCTTGTTACATTTACCCGCTCTGATTGATGCAGTTGTTACTTGAACTTCTTTGCCATTAAATTATTATTTAATGCCTTCAGACCTTTCATTTCTTTGTTAAAATAACAGCTTAGTAGGGCAGAATGAGTTACACTAATGCCTGATACTGAAAGAATTAAAGATGATAAACTGTATTGCCTACATCAGTTGTTTTCACCATATATCACCAATACCAACATGACATACATTCACTGGATATACAGTTTTCTTTTCTGGTTTAGTAACTTCTTTGAGCAGATTATTTGAAGTATTGTTTTCTTACAGCTGGACAAACTGCAAGGTGACCAAGCTCCACAGGTTCTCAAGCAAGAGCTGGGAGAACGGGTCAAAGAGATATCTCAGTTAAGAACTGAACTGGAGCGGGTGAAAAAAGACAAGAATATAGTATCTGGCCTTGTCACCCAAATGCAAAGAGACATGTCAAACAAGGTAAGGTTTTACTAGAGGGTATATGGTTATAGTGACTCCTATTTTTATCTGCCTATTATGATGTGGATGATGGCTTTTGTTCTACTTGTGTGTACAATGCAGGAGAACTTATTTCCAACCTTCAGACAGAAGTAAAACCAAGATTTAATGATGTTTACATAGTACATCTTTAATAAAATTTATCCACCTCTTGTTTAAAAAAAAAAAGAATCTGAAGTTAGTTCATTTTGTTTGTTGTCATAATAACGGGTGATTGCCACAGCACCTCCAAACTTAATTACTTTGGTGAACTTCATTACTTGTTGTGTTTGCGAATTCTTAACAAGGGATACCATCATCATCATGTAGCAGGTCCTTTACAGAACGTCGCTCTCATCATGGTCTGCTTGAAAGAAACTTGGTCTCTCGCCAGCTCTCCCGCCTCATGCACTTTCATACTCAAGAAGTCACTTGTATCCTGTGCCAATCTTCAGCTTGGTCGGCTCCTGCCCCTCCTTCCTGGTACCATGCCTTCTGCTATAATTGTTTCCAATACGTCATGGCGCTTGATATGAGCAAAATATTTCAGCTTCCGAGACAGGATGCTGTTTATTAGCCAATCTTCCTTGATATTCAGATCTTTCAAGATGTCAGTATTTCTCCTCTGTTTCGTCCAAGAAATTCTGAGAATCTTTCTACAGCATTTCAGCCCATTCTCTTTCTTAAGGACTGGGAGATAGTCCACGACTCACATCCATATGTTGCTACTGGGAAGATGCATGCTCTTAAAATTCTAATTTTGATCTCCTTGCTGGTGTGGCTTCCATGATGAGTTTCTTGGAATAGTAATGTGGTATGTTTCCCGTTGCTTTCCACATCCACATGGCTTTAGACTACGTCCTCAGCCTTTAGCAACCTTTTCAATTGCTAGGGCAAGTGAGTGCCTTGCTCTGTGAGGCTCCTGCTAACAGAAAAAGGCACCCCAGAGGTGTACACTTATCCCGACGGATACTCGGTCCCCATAGCTGCATTGGCCACACCACAGTGTGTTTACCTTCCTCTGCCGTGTGGAGGTGCAGTTGGGGGTTTTCCCTTCACTGAGTCTTGAGACCAGAATGGCATTTCCCAGAACTCTCCAGTACACAAGGGATACCACTCAGTTGATATACTATGTAAAGCATGCCATAAATTCTAACTCTGTTGTTTCCTATGGTACTTTATGTTAGATGCCTGAACCATCATCTGTATAATATTATCCATGAAACTAATTTGTTTTGTTTCTATACTTAATTGAAAGAACTGCTGGTTACTTCTTTCAGTCCAGGGAAAAAGAGTGGAAGTGAAAAGGGGGGGGGGGGGTGTTTCTCACATCAGATGCCCAAAAGAATGAAGGAGCACTTTGAAAAGCAATAAATGCAAAGCGTTCAAAATAAAATAATCATATTTCTCTTCTGTTGTAATTATCATGCTCATTTCAGGATAGCACCATAGACCGTCTGACCAGAGAGGCGGAAGTGTTGAAGAAGGAAATCAGAGAGAAAGATGTACAGCTACTCAGTCTAAAGGTCTGGAAGGTTTTTTTGTTTTTTTTACATACATGTCTACACAATCTCTAAAACAGATGTTCATATAATTCAACAATCATGATAATACATAATAAATAAATGTCACATGGTTTACTGAAAGCTGGTATTGAATCAGTTTGGCACCAATAGATAGGCACACTGACACAGATAATCACTGGTTACAGATAGATGCATGATGCAGATATCTGTAAGAGCATTAGAGAATCACTGGGCATCAATAGATTCATCAAGGATGTATCTATAAGTGCATTAGAGAATCACTGGTCACCAATATCTTTAAGTGCATTAGAGAATAACTGGTAACAGATAAATGTATCATGCACAAATCTATTAGTACATTAGAGAATCACTGGGCATGATAGATGCATCATGCATCTATCTATCAGAATCATTGGACTGAGTACAGATGCATCATACACATATCTGTAAGGGCATTAGAGAATCACTGGTCACAGAGAGATGCACCAAGTACACATCTATAAGTGCATTAGGAAATCACTGGCCACCAATAAATGCATCATGCATGTATATATAACTCCGTTAGAGAATCAGTGGGCATCAATAGATGAATCATTCATGTATCTATAAATTCATTAGAGTCACCTGGTACCAGTATGGGTGTATTTATAAGTGCGCTGCAGTACCATTTGGAACACAATATACTGTTATTTTTTACATCTGGCCACTATAAAAAATCTATTTAAGCATATGGACTGTGTTTGTGTGGTTTCGGTTTAGTTTTTCATGTTTAAAAAAAAAACACACACAGTGTGTTTGTGAGCCTTACTAAATTGCTGACACTTTATTTGAAAAAAAAAAAATGTGATTGCTAAATGTTCTTCTTCTGACTCAGTGAAGCTGTTTTATGGCTGCGTTGACACCTTCCCATCCTTCCAGATGACAGTTGTATATTATGCTGTAGGGATGCTTGGGAATCACAGCACATGATGATGGTGACTGTGACTAGCAAGAGCTATGAGTGTTCAGAACAATCTTCCACAGTTAGAGCACAGGATTGCAAGACCATTTTTGCCATAACTTGTATTTAATGAGCTTCTCAGACATTCAGCTCTTAATATAACTGCCATTAATTTCTCTTTTTTCCCTTGTGGGTTTCTGGGCTTGGGTTTCACGATCAAGGCATAGACCCACTGCCCCCCACTCCCTCCCCCTCCAGCAAACATTTTGTAAAAGGTGACTTATTATAGGATTAAAAGTATGCACACAGATAGAGCTGATTCAGAAATATGATGTGCACACAAAACTCAAGTTCTGGATCAAGACTAAATTCCAGGAGTGGATGAACAACCAGAATGTTTTGCTGGTGAATGATCAAAAGAAGACAATTTTCTGTTTTACCCTTACCCATTTCCTGATTTTTCTCTTCCACACTTTCAATGGCATTAGAAGTTCAGATTGAATGAAACAGTGAGTTAAACAAAAATGACTTGTTTGTTGTTTGCTGGAAAAATTATTTGTTTTCAAGTCTTCAGAGCTTGTAAACAAATACAATCTTTATTTTGGAGTTTTTTGGTAGATCTGAGGTTAATGTTAGGAGTATGTTGTTCTTATTGTAGTTTTATTTTACACCCTTTAGTAATAATTTATTTTGATTGAAAGGAGTGATGATTACTTTGTACTTATACTTAGTTAAATGAGGGGGGAAAGAAGATACTATGATATTTTTGCACAATATGTGCACATACAGACACATTTTCTCACACATGCACACACACACTCACAGGAAAATACCGTCATGAAGGATGAAACACCTAATTCTTCTCTTGCTTATAAGTACCTTTCTAAACTGACCCAATGAAGTTATTACCCTACCTTGTGTAATCTGTATATCTTTCTTATCACATGTGTCGCACAACAACCAGCTTGATCAAGTATTTAATATTTGTACACATAATTTAAATATATGTGACAAAATAGTATTTGTGTGGAGCAGACTGTCAACTCTAGTGTTTGTGTGGAGCAGACTGTCAACTCTAGTGTTTTTGTGGAGCAGACTGTCAACTCTAGTGTTTGTGTGGAGCAGACTGTCAACTCTAGTGTTTGTGTGGAGCTGACTGTCAGCTCTAGTGTTTGTGTGGAGCAGACTGTCAACTCTAGTGTTTGTGTGGAGCAGACTGTCAACTCTAGTGTTTGTGTGGAGCAGACTGTCAACTCTAGTGTTTGTGTGGAGCAGACTGTCAACTCTAGTGTTTGTGTGGAGCTGACTGTCAGCTCTAGTGTTTGTGTGGAGCAGACTGTCAACTCTAGTGTTTGTGTGGAGCAGACTGTCAACTCTAGTGTTTGGTTCATGAAAAAAGCCAAAAATACTGGGCATGATTCCATCCATGATATTGAAGTGATTGCACGGGACAGAATGGATTGGAGAAATAGGAACATACAACAGGACAATGACTGAATGATTAATTTGGTTCATGAGTGCCAGTTTTTTGCAGATCCCTGTGGGTCATTGATGGCACTGCAAAGTATGTGTTCTATGTGACACTCTCGGCAGGTAACCACCCACTCTGAAGAAAAAGAGAGAGGGAGCAAGAGAGAGAGAGAGAGAGAGAATGAACGAACGAACGAGCGAACTTTATTTTCAAAGAGTCACAAATTGTGCACACAGGCCCGTCTTACATTCGGCCCTTCCAGTCAACCATCTTTCACACAGCAGTTGTATTTTACAAATAAAGCATGTTATGATCATATGATGATATGCATACTTGTAAAGTGCATGCACAAACCTGCATGTGCATACACACACCCATATACATACATACATACACCCACATACACACACTCACCCACTCACTTACACACACATACATACATGAATGCATACATTACATACATACAGGCATGCATACAGGCATACATACATACACACATACATACAGGCATACATGCATTCACACAAACATACATACAAACATACAGGCATACATACATACATACATACATACATACATACATACATACATACATACATACATACATACATACATACATACATACATACATACATACATACATACATACATACATACATACATACATACATACATACATACATACATACATACATACATACATACATACATACATACATACATACATACATACATACATACATACATACATACATACATACATACATACATACATACATACATACATACATACATACATACATACATACATACATACATACATACATACATACATACATCATACATCATCCATACATACATCCATACATACATACATACATACATACATACATACATACATACATACATACATCTATCCATCCATCCACCCATTCATTCATCCATCCATCCATCCATCCATCCATCCATCCATCCATCCATCCATCCATCCATCCATCCATCCATCCATCCATCCATACAGGCATACACACATACAAACATACATTTGTACATACATACAAACATACTGTCATGTTTGTTTGTTTTAGTATCCAGAAGCCATGAGTTGTTAACCCTGAGGCTTGGTATTATGGATATCGCAACCTTTCGGCCTTGATTCCATTGTAAATACCGTAAATCTGGGATAAATGTGGCTTTTCAGCCTACACCCGGGAGTGAACCCGGACCACAAGGAGTTTGTCACCCACTCACCGCCCAATCCGGTTTAGCCAACTAGGCTAGAGAGCTGGGCAAACATACTGTCATAAATACAGGCATACATACAGTCATGAATGGAGACACACACATGCACACACGGACACTCCCACAAAGACACACACATTCACTTAGACAAAAATACAGACACACACACAGACACTTACATATAAACACACACAGGCAAACACACAGCAGACATATATACATTCGTGCTGACACACTGACATACACACACATACGCAGACAAACATGCAGGGAGAGAGAGATAGATAGATAGAGAGAGAGAGAGAGAGAGAGAGAGAGAGAGAGAGAGAGAGAGAGAGAGAGAGAGAGAGAGAGAGTAAGTCATGTATCATTAGAATATGCTAAATACTGGATTTCTATCTCCATTGTGGGATAAAAAGCAGAAAAGAGTGAGCAAGTCTTATATCATTAGGATATACTATATACTGGAGCTTATGCTCATCTGTGGGATAAAGGGCACTAGAAACAATAAGAGATAATATCAAGTGTTTTGCATTTTGAACTGCCTTTGATTCACACTTGCTTCAGCCATTATGGAGAGGGCGGAGCACATCATAATGATAAAACCTGATGTGGTGCAGTAAAGTCTCACTGTTAAACAGCTGTGAACAGATACAACTGAATGGAGAGATACCACAGTTAGGGTGCCCAGTGTACCTGCTGGCAGGCAAACAATAGGATCAGTCAAGCAGGAAGCTAGTCAGGGTATTGTGGAACGATGCTGCTCAAAACGGTAATTGAAAGAATAAGACATGGCCTACTGGAAAATTACTCATTTGAAAAGTCTAATGTGACCACAATAAATTAACTGGTAAGGTTACCAGGGAACATTTCCCACATATTTCAGAATGAGCACGTTCAGTCTTTGTGGTTGCCCTTGTAGGACTTAGATCACACCTGACTGGTGTAGGACTGATGTGACACCTGGCTGGTTTAGGACTCTGGCTACCCTAATTTTAATTACTTTGAAAATTGAACAGATCTGGGATCTGCCTTGTTTGTCTGCCAACAAGATTATGAAGATTTGTTAAATCTCAGAAGGATATGGTCAACCTTTAGGTAGCAAGAGGGGGCAGACTGATTGATCGATCCCCTCTCAGTCCCCAGAAGATTTTTCATCATATTTTCAAGAACACAATTTAAAAAATGCATCAGTGTATCACTTGCCAAGAGACCATATTTGTTGTATCACTAACAGTGTAGAAATGGCACATGATGATACTTTTTAGTTTATTTTATTCTTACTGGTAATATATGAGGATTAGCAGATTTAACATGGCCAGGTACACACTTCTCTCCCCCAGGATTGTAAGAAACCTGCCTGTGTGCACAGACCATGTTGTACTCCTAGGGTGAGACTAGATTAGCATGATTTATTTTGTAGTCAACTCTTTCTTCTCTCTTTTTGTTACATGTACTGTGTTACAGAACTACACAAGTTATAGAGAATCTGTGATACAATTGATTTCTTTACTAGTCTGTGTCATTACTTATTTTAAAAAGCTGTCTAATGCCCTAGTCTACATCACTGTAACTGTAATCAATCATTTAACTCATATCAGATGAAACTTACTGTTCCTCTATTGTTATCAAAGTTTCTAAGGCATTTCTTATTCCAGTGTCCGAACAGAACTAGCATTATTATGACTCTGTAGATCTCTCTATTGTTTAACTTTCTGATAAAAAAAGGTGTTGCTTATATTAATATGTGTTGTCCAGCAGTTTAAGCTTTCCACATACTTCTTTCTATGTCTTTTTCTATCTGCCAGACTATGTAGTTTCCCATATAAGTCTTATTTCTCATATTCACCCCTTTTATTGATAAACTGTGTAAAGAGCAGTGAAACAACTTTGCTTGGGAAAAAAATTCTACTTCTGACTTTTGGAAGTATTTCAAGGGCAATCAGTCAGTAGATTTGTGATAACTTTTTTTTGAGATTACAGAGCTGTGTTCCATATACATTATATAATTGGAGATTGTGAAATAATTGAAAGAATCAATCTATACAAGCTATCTCCACAATAAAGATTGACTGCAGTGTATCTCCATTGCAAATGTTTGGTGCAAGAAAGCCTGGCATATGATATAACATAAAATATTCTTTACCTCTCATATGGTATTTATGTCTTTCAATAATGTTACAATAATTCACCTGTACGTTTTCATTTTTTTTAAGTCTCATCTCTTTATCTCTCTCTCTGTTTTTTTTTTTTTTTAAACTGGCAGTGTTTCTGTGACATTTACATTCATTTTGTTT
Source organism: Candidula unifasciata (assembly GCA_905116865.2). Lineage (NCBI taxonomy): Eukaryota > Metazoa > Mollusca > Gastropoda > Stylommatophora > Geomitridae > Candidula > Candidula unifasciata. The sequence goes on along the minus strand of CAJHNH020001806.1, from coordinate 89,896 downwards.
TTGTTTATGTTTCAGTGCAATATTATCCTTTTTTCTTTACATCCACATTTCTGCAGCCTTATTTAATATTCTAATTTATTTAATATTGCAATTTGACTGTTCTCATTATTAATTTTTTTTGTTACCTTTGTAATTGTTAATATATTCCATATTGTAGAATGTATTCTTGGTAATATCTGTTTTATGTTGTTATTATTATTATCGAACACCGGCTGTGAATTCCAGTGGAAGGTCCCGGTTAATCGTCCGCTTGGACTTTTGGCTTTCACCTGGACCTGATTTTTGCGTGTACAACCGTTTTTCATTTCCTTGCCTCTTGGGCAGCTGTACGCCGACTTCGAAGGAAGACGTCAGGCCTATTTCTAGGGTGACTGTGGCCATTGTTTTGTGTGGGTCGAGACGTTGCCTAATTTGTGTGGTGTCCATTTTGTCTCCTTTGCCGCAGGTATTGCCCCCAGAGTACTCCTTTGGGGCAGCCCCCTGTGGAACAGTTAGCCCTCAAGGGAAGGCAGGGGCAGATCATGGGCATTCCCCGCCATCCAAGGAGGCTTCCATGCATGCAGAGCCGGCACATATTGCTCTGATTCTGGGCTCACCCGAGGAATCGTCACGTCCTGCACATGCCTGCTTAACCTCACAACCGTATCAGGCCTCCCACTCGACAGGGGCTGCGCCCTCTGGAAGTCAGCGGGGAGCAGCCCGTGGGTTTGGACTTTTGTGACCACACAGATAGGTACATTAGCCTGACAGAATTTTACATCCTGAATCAGGCGTATCGTTATCAGTTTTGTCCCAACACTCGGGCGAGTGGGGTCTTTGGGTGTGGATATTCGGTCTTTTTCAGTTCAGTGCAAATTTTGATGGTCAGATTTTGATCCGTATGATCTAGTTTTGTCGGACATTTAGGCTTAGCCATCCGATGGATGGTTGCTGTTGTGGTGTACCCCAGCTCGGTGACGACGACACTGAGGTTTAACCGAGGATGTACGTGAATGGCCAGCCTATGGATGGTTGTTGTTGTGGTGCACCTCAGCGCGGTGACGACGACACTGAGGGCCAACCGAGGATGTACAAGGATGGCCAGCCTATGGATGGTTGCTGTTGTGGTTGTACCTCAGCGCGGTGGCGACGACACTGAGAATTAACAGAGGATGTGCAGTGAGCAATGATCTCTTTACTCAGCAGTCTTTTAACCAAGGGTTGTAATTTTAGCTGTATGTTTGTCAACCCTACTCATGTTCCTAATGAGTTTTGATAACATTTTTCACCCAAGCGTTTGGGGGCGGGCTGATGAGAGCCACAAGGACACATCACCTCTGGGGGCCGCCAAACTCCGAGATCCCCTGACAGCTCTGTTAATGCTCATTTGAGACATTATCCGTGGCGCACGACGAGGACGTGCTGTAGGGGTCTTGCGTGAGGTTCCGTAAAACCAGGATAGTGAAGGACTGGCGCCCGAGTGACGTACGGAGTATCTCCTTATACACATCATGTTGGACTTAACTTCCCCTCACGCCTGTGACATAAATCACCGCGCCACGTTTTATGTTGTAGAATGTATTCTTGGTAATATTTGTTTTAAGTTGTAGAATGTATTCTTTGACATTCTTATCTGATATTTGATCTTGCTGCTACATTTCTGCCATCGGCTGTTAGTGCATGTCCCAGATAGAAAATCACAAATTCAAACAGTTAAGTGGCTGCTCTTTTCACTGGTGTCCACTCTACATTCTTTCAGCAGTTTGTGGCAAGATATTAAACAGGAAGATGTCCTGCCAGCTGTAAAGTGCAATGACAAGAAAGATATGAGAAAAAGTTTTTAATTCTTATGTTATCTCAGTTTCAACATATGCCAGCAGAAGTTAAAGAACGACTAAAGACATGGAATGAAAGTTGAATCCATTCAAAAGCTAATTTGTAAGGAAATTTATGAGCTGCAAATAAGATGAAGTCAAGAAAGCTGACGAAATAAGAGAACAACAACCACTCATTTCTACTGTTAAAAGACAAAAAAGGTGGTGATATACTGGCCTTATCATCAACGAGAAGTGAACAAAAAAAATATATTAGAGATAGTTGGAGAAACACTAAAGACGTGGAATGAAAGTTGAATTCATTTGAAAACAAATGTTTAAGGAAACGGATGAACATAAATAGGGTGAATTCAAAAAAGGTTTTGAAATATGAGAAATATCTTGAAATTTGCTTGTAGTGTCGAAAACAAAGGCAAAGAAAATAGGGATTTATTAGGCACAGAAGATAGTGAAATATTAGGCACATCATAATGGGCTGTAAACAGAAAATCACTAAACAGGCACTTCATTTGTAAACAAAAGGACCGAGGAGATGAGGATGCTCAAACCCCCCTATCCCCCCCCCCCCCCCCACAAAAAACCCCTGAGGTTGATGTTGATGAGAGAGTCCAAAGGTACTGGACTGGATTCTATCCATAAAATTGAAACATTTTCACAGGTTACAGAAAAGTGGGAGAATAAATTGCAAGCCCTATGTGACGCATAATGGCACATCATAATGCTGATAATGATTGTTTATTTTAAATTGTGTGCCTTGATAGATGGAATAAGCATGATGTCTCTCTGTATATCTTGTCCTTGGCTTTCTGGGTCATAATCCGTCATGCCATTCAGCATATATTTGCATGGTCTGCCTTTGTGTCTATCTAGTGCTTTTTCCAGTCCAGTAATCATGATGTTCTTCATTGACTCTTTTCTTATCATGTGAATAGAATGACCTAGAGGAAGTGAATATAGTGTTGTGGAATTATACAAGCATTATCTTAGCTTGTTCATGAATGTAAATAAGTGGCATAATGATGTGTATATATTCTAGAAGAATTGTGTCTTTCTCCTATTTGTATATTTTCATGAATATTATGACAATTTTGTCGCCATTGTTAATATGTATTTTTGAGATTTGATCATATGTTTCAGTACTGTTGCCACAAATGTTGCAAGTGCCCGGTACGTGTTGTCATATCAGGGATTTTTTGGGGGGTATTTTTTCCTCTACTAATCAAATAAGGTTTTGTTTTCACATTTAATTCTTGCAGATTGTTTTGTAATACCGGTAGAATAAATCTAATATTTGCAAAGGTAGTTTTATTTAACACTTTTTTTTTTAAATTGAATTATTTGTTAAAAAATCTAGTTGTCCTGGTTAGCCACCAAGATTTCAATGCTACATTTTTCTTTTTAAAGGCTGTGTAAAAACTTACTGTACTTGCTTAAGCACTTTATATATTTTTCTTATATTATTATTTGACTCAAATCTCAGATGATTTTTTTGCTAGATGCAGATTAAAATAGGTGTTGAAACTTGTGTCCTGAGCATTCTCCCAGTTGGCAGTGAAACCTGCACCACTTGGTGGTGATCTGATGTATGACAAGCTGGATGTTGTGAGTGCCCTTTGGGAGCGAGTGAACAGTGCTGAGGAACAGATAGATCATTACTGTCTTAGGAGAAGGGCACTGCGAGGAATTACAAGGGGATCTATCTGACACTCAACACTCAGGAGAAAGGCAAGATGGATATGCAATCAGACAGTTACTGGTACCATTGGAATTTAAACTCTTGGCTTGCTGATGAATATGGGGACAGAGCGCTTATGAGAGTTTCCAGAGTGCTGTGATGTCAATTCCTAATTCAAAACTCAACGTTCAACATCCAACTTAACCATTTTAGTTATTTCATCGTTTTGCTGATTTTTTAAATAATGTTGCTAACATTGAATATTTTTCTCTGACCACCCACCAAGTACCATTTAGTCTGTAAACATAAGGGTCTAGCAACATATGTCCAGAGTGCAACTGACAAGGTCTTTACTTACTAACACATGCAACTGTAGTGTAAAATCATTTTTACTATTTCAAATTTTTTATTTATTTGTATAATAGCATTGTTTGTTTATGCTGTATAATTAGTTTTATGTTTTGTTGGGGCTCTCTAGAAATGTTGTAGTATAAGATTCTTAAGTGTAACATTTTTTTTGCTTGTCTAACAATTGAATATTATTCTGCACTTTTATAATTTTTTAAAGGTTATTCATTCATTTTGTATGCATCCTAATATATTCTGCATCATTAAAACTTCCAGGGCAGACCCATCTCTATTAGTAGTGTCGCAATTCATTCTTAACCCTTTCGCGTGGTAAAAAAGTTAAAATATGACCTTTTCCCAAATGTTGTTAAGAAATGCATCCAAGTTCTGGATGCATTTTTAGGACATTGAAGATGCATTGGCATTGAAAGCGCATGAGGCCGGAGAGCTGGCTAGGGAAAGGGATACTTTCAGTCATGCTGTGAAGAGAGCGACGTTCTATAAAGAACTTGCTGAATAATGATGATGGAGGGGAAGAGAAGCAAAGGTTTACAAAGAGAGAAGATGCTGAAATAATTTGGCATCAAGTTGTGGAGGATCATCTATTTCAGCAATGGCTGAAAGTACTCAAGACGAAAGGCTGTAGAAAGACATGACTACCAGTGTCATATCGACCCAAAAAAAGAAGAGCCCAGGATGGCAAACAGTAATCTAAGTAGTCCAATGGCAGAGCGCTAACATTTCTTGAAGCAACCACAATTCGTTATCTCTGTTCCAGACTTTGTAAACAGAAAGACATGATCGTGACCATGTGGTGGCCATGGTAAAACAGGCAGTTGTGTTTGAATGTTTACTTCAGTTATAAAGGATTCACTTGTTTGCTTCATTTGTTTAACTGTTAGTGCAGTAAGCACCTGATGGGATATGGTGAAATTTGCCTGTGATAAATTGTTTGTGTTTCTTCATTCAAATCTGAATATTTGTAATACTGGTTTTATTTGATTACCTGTTTTTCTTCATACAGACATTTGTGTTACTGAAGTTCATGTTTATCATGTACACAATTCAGTTAATAAAAGTAAAAGACCTTTCATGCTCAATCTGACCAAGATGCTTGCTTGCTAGGCCGAAGGTATTAGGTTTGAATCTGCATTGTAGTGGATTATTTTTTTTTTTAAATGGACCTTGGATCCCAGGTTGACCCAGTCAAAAATGGGTAGATTATGTCAGGAAGTAAAAGGCAGTCAACATGGGATTTGACCACATAAATCTATTAAGTACTAACATAAAAAAGACCTTTATTTTACTTTGCCTACTTTCCAATTACCCTATTCTGTACAGACTACAGGTTCAACTCCCTCTGTCCCAAACAATGCACAGTGTGTGATCGGTTTTAGTCAGTGTGTAATAAACAACAGGCAGTATATCATTTTTTAAATTTTATTTTTATTTTTATATTTGATCTTAGCATGTTACAGAAATATGGCTAGATATGCTAAGATGTTATAATGCATCATGGTATATGTTATATATATATTGGGGGGGGGGGGGGGGCGATTGGGAAAGTAACAGGCCTAATAAATGAAATATGATCTTAACTTTTTCAGTTCCAGAACATTTAATTTTAGATATCCAAGGAGATAATAGCTACATTGGAAAAAAAAAAGTATTAACAAGAGTTAATTTCAAAGAGACACCATAACATATACCATGATGCATTATAACATCTTAGCATATCTAGCCATATTTCTGTAACATGCTAAGATCAAATATAAAAATGAAAATTTTAATTTTAAAAATGATTTACTGCCTGTTGTTTATTACACACTGACTAAAAAAAAAAAAAAAAAATATATATATATATATATATATATATATATATATATATATATATATATATATATATATATACACATATATATATATATATATATATATATATATATATATATATATATATATATATATATATATATATATATATATATATACATATATATATATATATATATATTTTTTAAACTATGTCTTTCAGTTTTTATGTTGTTTCTCTATTTTGCCTTCTGCATACACAAATGCTAGTCAGTGCTTATCAATTTATATAACATGCTTTTATCCTAGAAAGAATGGTTTGGACATAACTGGATTCTATTGTTTAACTCAGGTTAAACACAATCGGTTGCGGCTGTTTTTCTCAGATCCGGCATAACTGGTTTTTGATGTTGTTTGCTGTGGTTGGTAAAATATCACTGATTTCTCTTGTTTTTTTAAGAAACCAAGTGAGGTTGCCAAGGCTGCAGAAGAAAACATTGCCAGGGAAAAAGAATTAACTTCTCTAAGACAAGTATGTATCAGTTGTGATGGAGTTAACTTTTCTCAGATCACAATGTAGGAGAGTGGTTCAAAGAAAACAAATACAAATCTGAAATTTATCATAGAAATTATAAACACCATATTATTGTCATCTAAGTTAGAGGTTTGTGTTTCAAGAGCATCTGCAGCTGGCACCACATTCCAGACAAACCATAGAAGATGGATTGGTGAACCTAAAGACTCTCAATGAATAGCCAGGATTACCTTTCCCCCACAGTGTTTAACAGCAAAAGTAGAAATTGATGATGATTATGATGTCGATGATGATAATGATTAATAGACGATAGATAAATGCAGATCATAAGACACACTAGACAATTGACAGCAGGAAAACTGAATTTATTTGCCTCTGGAATTTCGCAAATGAAATTTCAATTATCTAGAAAGCATATTTACATAAGACAGTAGATTTGACAGGGACATTCAAGCTAGAGTAACCTATCAGCTAGCCGCCTGCTTTGAAATATCTCTCCTTCAGCAAAACAGCAGATGATTTATAGCAGCTTCATCTCTACCGTAGACTATCAGTGTCAAACATGGGCAATAAATAGGGCACTAGAAAAAAAAAATAACTAGAGAGAAAGTTGGCATAAGACTGAGTCTGAATTATATTGACAGACTGTCTCGGGTCCCAAAGTGGGTAGATGCTTTTGTGATGAGTAGGAATTTTCTTCTCAACACTTCACCTCCACCAGAGAAACTGGACTATTATCTGAGCTATGTTGATCTCAGACTAATTCCTGGATATCCAAGAAAACACCATATTTGGCTCATTATGTAATTTAACAGCAGCTGCACTTGGTACCCACAGGAGAAGGAAAGGGGTTTTAGATGTCTAGATTAATTTAAGTAATGAATTGTTAGACAGGGCAGGTGACCCCTCCCGACCACCTCCTCCAGGTAAAAAATTATTAAAGAGCTCCCACCAAATGTAATTTTATCTAACAGTTTAGTTAAACAGGTAAGACTGAATACACTTGGAATTTAACAAATAATGTAGTATAAAACTTGACATACAGCTTTATTTACTAACAATCATTTAGATGACATTCACCAGTTTGCAATGTTTACACAAACAGTGACTGGCTGATGGTAGATAGTGATGAGATGCTTCAGCTAGAAAACCGAGCACCTGAGATTAGAAAAGTTATGATGATGATAAGTTTATGAACAAGGTGTTGACCTAACTTAGTGATAAGGCAAGATAAAACCTCTGACAGCCGTGAGGCACTGTCAAGCTTTTCCACCTCTTCCAGCTTCTTCCCAGCTTGTTTCACCTTCTTCTCCGCCTCTTCCCAGCTGGCTGATTTCCCATACACTGTAGGTTTGTGCACTTGACACTCTGGTTCTGCTATCAGAGCTGACTGGTCTGCACCCCGACGGGAGCTGGGAACATTCCAGCAATTTGCCAAACAGGACTCAAACAGCTAGAATGACTTTCTACAATTGACTGAGTTTGTGGCTTGCTGGCAGCACTATGAAGTAAATTTAAGATGCTAGCAGTATAATTACTTATCTATCTGCAAAGTTAAACCCCTCCCCTTTTCTAGTTTCTAACCTACCCTACAGGAGAGGGTCTAGGCCATGCCCATGAGGTACCTTGTAAATCAAATTAACTATCAATGTGCCTGTCAGTTAATTCTTACTGACATCCCTCTGATCAAACATTCTTAAGTGGTAAACATCTAGTCCCAGACCGTGTCACTGACAGGTGTGAAAAGACGATCAGGAAAGCCATTGTGTTTCCTACTTGACCAAGTTAATTTCCCTGATCTTATCTGTTGAAAGGGCCCAATCTGGCCAGTTATGTAACCATTTTATGACTCTGGGGTCTGCAGTTCAAGGAAGATAATCTCACAGGGGTTAATTAGTTTTATGAGCAGTTGCATGCCCCTAAGGGTCTCTGGTTAGGAGATAATTATATCACACATCAGTTCTACAATCAAACCCTACAGCCACTATGTCTGAACTTTCCCAGGTAGACAAGCTGGCTATATTAGGTAATGTTATGTAATATTAACCAAAGCTTGGTTGCTTTGTCTGGACTAAGAACTGGAAACAATTTTAACAATTTTTAAATCCCATGTAGTTTTAGTAATATTTGGTAAATATAATTCTCTGTCTCTCTATAACCAGAAGAAATTTATACACTTACTAACTTCTGAAAACACTTAGTTCGTTTTGTCACACAGACAATGAATAAAATAATTTGACCATCTTGTGAAAATGCAGTCAAACCAAACTGTAAATAAGATCTTTCACATCAGAACATATAAAAGGAAGGCTTGGGGAAGATCAAGGAAGAGTTGGATAGATAGTGTAGCTGAAACCTGCTAAAGATAAACAAATTCCATCACCCAAGCTACCCCAGAAACGCAAGTAAGCACAGAAAACCATGGCACTGGGCTACAACCTAGCATCAGTAAGATGATAAAAGAGGGAAAAGAAGAAGGTTTTGATCTGTGATCTCCAAGTAATACCAGCACTTTACCACAGGGATGTGTATACTTTTCTTAAAGGGTATCAACACTAACCAGGTGATCTATCTAAACCCATAGCCATAGACTCTGGTCATCCCACCCTTCCATCCTGGTTCACAGTTTTTGGGAGAAAAAAATAGACGTATTTCCCCTCGACCAGCATGTCACATGCCATACAAGGCGACTGATTATTGGTTTGTTAAAAAATCAGTGCATTGGGCTGAAATATGAATGTATCACAGAATAGTTGTAAACCATAATACAACGTGTCTACCACCCTTCAGAGAGTAAATGTAGATTATGAAGAAAAAGAATATTGACAAACTTTGTTCCCAGACTTGTTCAAAACATTAAAAGTCTCTGAAATGTCTGTTAACCAATTACTCACCAAATAACAAGCACATACAAAAGTTGAACTGTTTACTTGCTCATGTAAAGCTTATAAGCTCTCACAGAAGAGATATGACTGGCTGGTTATTTTCATTGTGTTTTACTACATGAATGTTGAATTAAGAATCAACATCACAGCAAAGGCAGTCTGGACACTCCTGAGGACGCTCTAGTGCTCAGTCCCCAATATAGACAGCAGCAAAGCAATGTTACATTTCGAGTAGCCGGTCCCCTTTCATTCTTAATTCAGATTGGTACCAGATAACTGTCTGATTGTATATCTGGATGTACGAGCGAGCTTTGGTTGATCTCATCCTTATGCCATTGCTGAGTGTTGGAACTGATAGAGTCGGCCAGATCCCCTGGTAACTCCTCACAGCGCAATGTTTTTTTAGACTGTAATGATCTGTCTGTGCCTCTGCACTGCTTACTTGCTCCCAAAGGGCCCTCACAACATCTGACTTATTGTGTTTTATTACTTGCACATAGATATTAAAGAATGGAAAATCCTCGAGACCTTAAAACAACCACAGAACTTAAAAAAAAATGGGCACCATTAAACCAGAAAATCTGTTTAACTTTAATTGTTCATAGTATAATAGTGAGATTTTTTCATCAGAGAATTGGAGTGGCTTAACAAATGAAAGGCATACATCTCTAGCTTGAATACTCATACTTAGATACAGTTTTGAAGAATATTCTTCAAAGTAGCAGTCCTCTGCCCGCCCTGAGTAATAGGATTCAAATATGCAAATTCCTGAGTAGGTTTCAGGGCCCCATTATTGGGTGGTGGGGGAAGACCCACTCTTCCTACCCCCCCCCCCCCCCCCCCCCACAGGTGTGTTATAAAAGGCAACTAGTTTGGGGTATTTCTTTCAAAGACTTAGTGCATCTGCCTGTGAGGCTAAGACAGATATGTAAAATGGATGTGCATACAAAACTCAAAAGTTCTGGATAAAAGTCCAGCTAAATTTCACCATCATTATTCATTTACAGGCTACCAACAATAAGATTTGGAATTATTTATTTTAATTTTAAATTGTGTTGAAGTATTTAAATTAACTGAATATGCAGCAGACAAAATTAATATGCAAGTAAAAAATTGGCAAAATGTATGTTGCACTTACAAAATAATCACCAGTGTTCAACAGATCAAAAAAATATCAACTGCTGGAGTTTACAGCTAGTGGATGCTAAGAAGAAAAAGAAGAAATCTGCATCAAGGCAGATTATCTGTCAAAACTGACAGGTTGGCCCAGCCTAAATTAGGTCACAGGTAATGTCCTGGGAGGTAATGACTGCTGGTGTTATGTTGCCCACATCACAAGAGTGCCAGCTGGTCTGTACACATTTGAGAATGGTATCATATACCTGATAAGCTACTAGCATAAAAGGGATCTTTAGTTTTTTTTTTTAATATTTAAATTTTACATTTTAATGTTGTCACAAAAACCTGATATTTTGTTCGATACTAGGCTAAACCATGTTGTGTATATTTCTTTTGTTTGCGTCCTTGTAGAAATTTAAAATAGCAGAAAATAAACTCCAAGAGCAGCTGGACATTATCTCAGGTCTGCGAGGAGAGTTGGACAAATCAAAGTCTGAGTTACTTTATGAGAGGGAACTTCAGCGTAAACTTATCAGTGACCTTGACAGTGTCAAAGTTCAACTCCAGGATGTTCAGAGGTCAGAGAGGGTTGTCAGAGTTGACCTCGAACAAATGCAGAAGAGAGTGAGTTTATTACCTGTATTAAATATGTTACAGTTATGAGCATAAAGTTAATAATAGTTACAAGGCTTTCTCCCTTTGTATGTTTTGGAACACCACTGGGGAAAAATGTAGACTCATTTAAAGTGACCATTCTTTCCTGGATATTTTTGAGGACAGCTATTTGAGAGTAAAATCAGCTCTTATGGATATTTGGGGGGTCAACTACTCAAGAGTATAATGGGGTCTTAAAAATAATAACTGACATAAGATCTGATTCTTGGACTATACCAAACAATCTGGGATGAATAGTCACCTTAGACCAGCAGTTCTCAACCTGTGGGTCACAACCCTTTTTTTGGGGGGAGAGGGGGGAGGGGGGGGGGGCGAATGACCTTTTCACAAGGGTCGCCAAAGACCATTGAAGTTATGAAGTAGCAAACAAAATAATTGTATGATTGGGGGTCACCACAACATGAAGATCTGTATAAAAGGGTCGCTGCATTCGGAAGGTTGAAAGCCACTGCCTTCGACCCACTGGCCCCTAACAAATATGTGTTAGCTAAATATCCTTCGCCGGACATTGCACAACCAAACCCAGCAATTTTTGACTATTTAGTTTTACTAGGCAATTTTACATTCAGGGGCTGCGTGGTCTCAAGGCATGGTTTCCGCCTTGACTGCTAGATGTTCCAGGTTCAATCCTCAGTAAGGGTTGGGATTTTTTAAACGAAGACCTGGACTTCTAGTAATTACCCCCTTGTCTCTGGGTTGTGAGATCGGATGCCAGTGTGCATTATTGTGCACGTAAAAAAAACCTTGGCAGTTGGAACTTGAAAAGAGTAGCCTAATGGCAGCTGCATTGCCTGGACCAAATTTGGAGTTGAAAATCTACCCAAAGTATTTCAGGATCCTTCCCAGTGCTACAAAACCTGTGCACTGTGCTGAGCTTTTTTTGGACTCAGACTTGAGTTAGAAAAAGATTGGAGCACTAATGGGTTACTACCCGTGTGCCATGATATTGATCTATTGTTCATACTCTACTGGACAGCAGAACAGTTGCAGGCAAGCAAGCAGTATTAACAAGAAGACAATATAACAACAAGAAAAGGACAAAGAGCATGATCCAAAGCAATACACACAGAACCAGCAGCTTACTTTCATTGCAGATACGGTATTAGATTGATTGATTATGAACATCACATTTTTGTCTACACACACGCACTGTAATGGTTTCTTCTGATGTTATTTTCTGTCCAGAATGAAAGACTTAGGTCCAGAGTTATCCAGCTAACATTTTCAAGCCCTGCTGTCAAGGCCCCAGACAAAGAGATATCTGACGATGAACTCATTGACAGTCTGAAGAAGCTGGTTGATGACAGAGCCAAGCTGTTGAATCGAATTGAAGAGTTGGAGTCAAGTGTCACAGCTGCTAAGTCTGGAAAGGAAGAGCTATTGAGTGATGCCAAAAAATTGAGAGAGGCTCTTGAATCTAGCGCTGTAAGTGTCACTGCCATGTAGTTAAATGAAGGAATTGTTGAGCAATCATGAACTTAGAAGACAGTGAACAGTATGAGAACTGTACAGAAAACAGAACGTGTATCATATTTGTCAATTTAACACATTATATGCAAGACACTTGTCACCAGTACACAATATAGACATTGTAAACAACATACACATGTGTATGTGCCATCTTTATACATTATATAAGTTAGTTGCATGTGCTCTTGAAGGATGTCATTACCTGCGCTATCTCTCTCTCTCTTTCTCTCTCTTTCTCTCTTTCTCTCACTCTCTCTCTCTCTCTCTCTCTCTTTCTTTCTCTGTCTGTCTCTCTCTTTCTTTCTCTCTCTCTCACATACACACACACACACACAGCACACACATAAAGAACACACACACAAGCACACACATAAAGCATACACACACACACACACACACACAAGCACGCGCCACATGTACACAAACACACAACCTGTGACTCTCTAGGCTTGTGAAGATGTATTGATGGAAGCACTAGCACACAACCTGTGACTCTCTAGGCTTGTGGAGATGTATTGATGGAAGCACTAGCACACAGCCTGTGACTCTCTAGGCTTGTGGAGATGTATTGATGGAAGCACTAGCACACAACCTGTGACTCTCTAGGCTTGTGGAGATGTATTGATGGAAGCACTAGCACACAAAACCCATCTTTCTGTCTTCTGCTTGTTGAACAGGTATAATTTAGACTTGTCAATTTGTTGTTGTTGTCATAATAAATTTTGCTTGTCTGTCCTCTTCTTCTATAGCCTACCCCGCCCCCTAAACCCCTATCCCCCCCTCCCTTCCATGTTTCTTATGCAATTAAATCATGTTTCACAACATGCCTGAACCAAACTTGCTAAAAAAGGCTCCTAATCTCCTGCACATTTTGTTTATTTTGTCTCTTACATATTTGTTAGTTCTATATTACTAATTTGTAAAATTTGTCAATAGCAATAACTGGCTGTTGTGTAGGTTTACTGGGCAGTTCTACATCAATTAGTTTGCCATTGATTTCTTAATGGTACGCCACTCAAAGCATTGTGAAATCAGCAGATCCTGCTAACAGATCTCCTGCAGCTGCCTCAAAGCTTTCATTGGTTGGGATTGTGTGGCTGCACTCACAGCCCTTAAGCTGCTGATTGCTCACTGTCAACAGCATTTGCAACAGGTGCAGCCAGATGATCTTGTGGCTTCACTACTCAAATAAAGAATTGAGACATAGTTACTGGAAATTGTTATGTGAGAACACTCATGCATGCAGTTCAACTAGAACACATTGAAAGGGGGAAAAAAAAGAATGAATCTGAGCCTCTTATGATTATGTAAAACAAGACATATTTATATTGTAATAATAGTATTATATTATTGTTATTATAATAATATCATAAAGTCTCTTCCCTGATGGCAGACAGAATAGTTGATTAAAGCAAAAATGTGTACAAACGACTCAACATAGCCTTAGCACAGTGTAAAAACAGGGAAACAACTGTATTGCTAGGTGATTTTAATGCGAAGGCTGAGCAAGAAAAGGATGAAAACATTACAGCATGATATGGTCTTAGAGAGGGCAAGAGAGAGGAGAAAAACATGTTGAATGAGCTAGGTCATATAAATAAAATTAAATTGAAACATGCTCTAAACAACAACCTAGACTTCAATTGAGAAGAGTTTGGAAGCAACTAAGATGTGGTTTCTTAAGAAGAGTGTTGCGAATACCTTGGGCTGCCAGAATAACTAACAGTGATTGCCAGGAAATGGCTAATTAAAGTAGAACATTATATACAACCATGAGAAGAAGACAAACAAAGTTCTGTGGTCATGTGATGAAAAAAGGAGCACTGGAAAATCACAGGCAGAAGATGCAGATGCAGACCAAGAGAAATGATGGTGATGGCTTAAGACAGTGGCAAGAAGGAATATCATCAGTTGAATTTATCCAAAACACCAGTGACCGAGATCTGTAGAGATGCATAAACGCCTACACCAGCTGGCGAGGCACTTGATGATGATGATGATCCTAGACTTGGAAAAGCCCTGGAAATAATTGTAAGAACCAGAATGATTACAACCGATGTAGAAGTGGTGTCTTTTGTCAGTAATAAACAAGACCAAGTCCAGACTGTAATTTAGTTCCCAAGCTCTCACAATTGTTTGTGTAATTGCATTTATATAAATCATTCAAAGATGTTTTGTATTTATAACAATGTAGTAGTTTATATCATATCTGTATTATTTCAGAAACGACTGAAAGCAAATGGACGCCTCAGTGGTTTGCTGAAGGAGGAAATTATATTGGTTCGGTCTCTGTGTGCAGATGAGGACTTGACCTGGATACGAGAACTCTTCTCTGAGGTTCTGGCAGCAGAACTCGACTGGGAGAACTTGATTGAACAGTCTTTGGAGAAATGTGGTGTCAAGGTTGCAATCTCAAATGATAGTAAGTGAGCTGGTGTATGCATAACCTGTGCCTGTGAATGTCTGTGAACATGTGTGTCTGCAGATGCATAAACACATAGACACATCAGTGTAGATTTACAGTCAGTGTAGATTTATGTGTGCACGCACATATGCACAGACACACACACACACACACACACACACACTCACAGGCATATGCTCACACTCTCGCAGGGCTTTTAAAAAAATGATATTGGCTACCAGGAAGACCCAGTCTTGGCTCCCAGGTAAAGTCCTGGAAGTAAAAGAGATTGGTATGATGCTGACTACATCAGCCACCAAGTACTGATTGGTCTGAAAATTATGTCATCTGCCCAATATTCCAGAAGTTGTGGAAAAGGGCCCTTTTACAATATACCAGAGATGCCCAAGGGTGTGGAAAAGAGTCTTTCTTGAAATGATGTAACATGTTATACAAAAGTGAAACCATTTAGGAATTAACAAATAAGTTCTGTGAATAGCTTATGGACATCCACGAAAAGGTCCCAGATGAGTTGCTTTCTATGATAACAGCTCTGGCCATAAAAGTAACACTTAGATTTTTGTCATTACAGTTACATTCTACTGTGGCAATCACACCAGCCATCTTTTCTAAAAAAATCACCTCATTCACATTGTACGAACTGTTAGCCCAGAAGGGATCAGTGTTGAGCATTTTTTCATTAACATAGACAAGTAATCTTTTTTTTTTAATTTAAAAAAAAAATTGTTTTGTTTGTTCCTTTATTTTGTTTCTTAACTCTTTGAGTCCCAGGGGGTTTAGCATCAGAGGCCCAAGGGGTAGTCAAAAGAGATGTAAAATCGGCGCATCTTGCGTTCATTGGGCCTCTAGGCGGGAACCTATGAACGTATGATACGCTCCTTGGGACTCAAAGAGTTAACAACACTTCTTATTCCTCTTTTTTGTACATTTCCATTCCTTCTAGTAAAAAGATAAACTATGTTATTAATATAAATCCTGAAGGATTCTTGTTGTTTCATTAAACTAATAAAGACTGGTTTAAACATATCTTTGTTTGTATCTGAAAAATGTCTTTCTTCACATTTTAGAAGAACAATAGTTTATTGTTGTATACAAATGTTATCTGTTAGGATCAGCTGCACTGTCATATACACAGCATAAACACACTTCTGATGTGTATTTTTTTTCTGTCCCAGACATATGTTTTTGTAAATGCTTTTAGCCTCAATATTTATTTTGTTACTGGTAAGTAATAACCATTTTGGTCTGAAGAAGCTAACTTGGAGCTACTATTAAGCTGTAAGTGTAAACGAAGACACTGACAGCGAGTGGAGTAATATTTCAGCTTGATGCAATAGGTTTTCTTTTTATTCTGTGTTTACCCTCAAAAAAGCAGTTGGCACATTGTGTTGCAGTCTACAGGTAGGCTGTGTTATCTGCAACTTTCAGCCCAACCTGTTAAATGTCAGCGAATCCTTAACCAGCAGCTTTTATGACATGCTTATAACGGAGCGGTGTTTTTTTGTTGTTTTTTTTTTTAGCATTCACAAAAAGGAGGTTGTGGAATCCACACTGGGTAATACACTAGGTGATGAAGAGCACATTATATTATGTCTGGAAGAACTGATGAACATGTGATGTGTTGTTTGGTACTAAATTAGTAAGTTAAGGAACAAGACCTAAAAGTAAGTAGAGAGGCAATACTAGCTCCATATAGAGAACATGTAACAAGTGAACACATAAAGATGCAATTAAATCAGTGTATATATATTAAAAAAAAAAAAATGTCTTGATCGACACTCTTAGAAGGAAGTAGAAAGAGAGAAGGACATACTAGGTCACATAAAATCATATTAACCAAATATTTGTTGAATAACAAACTCAACAACAATTAGAAACATATCAGAATAAAATTCCATGGCTGTAACCTTTGGTGCTATTTTGATGATTTTAGATGAATTCTGTCCAGCCTCTATAGCTGCGTGTTCAAGCTGTATGATAGGTATGGCTAATGAAGATACCTTTTTTTTATTGCTGTCTAGCTGGTCATGCATCTTAATACACTTGTCCTGCTGTGAGGTGCTGTCATTATTTAGGAGTGATTAGTTAGTTTCCTGGCATAGTCACTAAAGTTTTGCGATTTTTATGTTGTCCTTCTATATTCCTGCTTCTTTCTATTAGTGCCAGTCAATATATAATGACCGCAAAATATCCTTTTGAGCCACAGTCACGTCAGGAGATGCGGAAGCTGCTGCTCGTGGGTCCTAGCCATCTAGTTTAGCCCCAATCCACGTGAGCGGAGTAGGGGACTCGTGGCGGTGGCGGTAGTCGCTTGAAAACCACCAGAGAACCGCAATTGACACGTGACTGTGGCTCAAAAGGATATTTTGCGGCAGCCATCTTTAGTGCCCGAAGTTTGGAGGATAGCCTATATTTTTTTAATTTGTTATAGATACTGTTTCTATGGCTGTAAGGGGTCTCTATCTGCCTATTTCTATTTAAAAAAAAAAAAAACATGTTGAAAATGTTTGGCACTATGTTTCTGAATAGAAGTGACTGAGTATAACGCTGAGCTATTATATGGGAGACCTGGTTTCTGTCCCCAGTAGGAACCAGAGATTTGTTTATGCCCAGCTAAAATAACATTCCTAACATGCTCAGTTCATAATGATTGCACTAGCCATGCAGCCTTAAACCTTTGACCATATGAATGCTTAAAAAAAAAAAAAAAAAAAAAAATGGGGCATGAATCAGAAAGATTTCTAAAAAAAAAAAAAATATGTTCACAGGTGAATAATAAATTTTAAAATGTGTTGTTAAAATATATAAAGATATATAAAGGGGTCATCATAAAAAAAAACATGAAGTCTATCATTTAAAATGTATTGGTGACTCATGCTGTGACCCCTGACCTCTGTCACTGAGGCTGCTTACAGGAAAACTTGACATCACTTTAAATAAAAACAAAACAAAAAACAATTGTCATAAGGAAACTGTTTAAATACTATTTTTAAATTTTATTTTTATTTTCTGGCACAGAAAACTCTGCACCGGATCACATAGGACCAATGGAATTTAATTACACTTTTCAGTCACTGCAGACATGATATTTACATTCCTGTCAGAACTGGAAATGACTAAATGTCGCCATCTGTGAGAAACTGTGTTAAATCCACCCCCCTTCCCCCTTTCTGCACCTTGCCCCCAAGCCCACCGATCACACACAATCCTAAAAGTGGTGAATGCAGGTGGAAAAGAGAGCTCCTCTATAGCTTTATGTGTACTCATGCAGATCCAGGACAACACATTCAGATGCTGTTCTCCAAATGGGAGTTGTCCTTGGCAGAGGTTGAAAGACTGCAGACACAGATCAAACTACTGGAGAAGGAGCACAAAGCTGAACTTGAGTTGAAACTGAGTGCACTGACAACTGAAATGGAAAACAGAATACAAGATGCTGTAGAGAAAACAAAGCTTAAAGGTAATGTTACTTGAGATGCCTGTTTCATTCAATGATTTTGTAGTTAATAATGTTTTGACAGAGTAAAAACAATAGTCACTCACACAGACAATCAGTCAGGTAGTTAATTAGGTAAATAATCATTCAGTCAAATATTCACTCATTGAGACACTCAGTGAGATAGTCATTTAGTCAGACAGTCAAAATAATAAATTATTCACACTCTTTCAGCCACATAGATGTTTTACACAGTGGTTAAGCCAGACGATAATTTTATAACAGCCATTCGACAAACAAATCAGTTAGTCATTCAGCCAGATAGTGATAAAATGACACAGTTAATCAGCAAAAGAGTTAACCAGCTAGACAGTAATTGTAAACAATGTATGCTGAATGAGCCACTTTTCTGGCCAAAATACTAGAATGCAAAAAGGATTGCATTCTAAATTCAACCTGTATTTTTTTTTAGGCATCATCTTTTTTTTTTGTAGCTCTGCTGTAATAGGCACTTTTTAGAGAGCACTGGCACCTTTTTAAAGACACTTTTTTGGTAAGTACCAATACCCCCTCCCCCGCCCACACACACACACACACAAAAGAACAAAAAAAAAAAAAAACCACAAGATAAATGATATCATGAACCCTTTACTTTTGTTCCATGAACCTCCAGAGATTCACAAACACCCAGAGATTTACAGACTCCCTGAGGTCCACAGACTCCCTGAGGTCCACAGACTCCCCGAGGTCCACAGACTCTCTGGGGTCCAAAGACCATCAAATAGGAAACACTGATAGCTATAGTTGTCAAGTTGTTGAAGTGACACACAAAGACTAAAATCTCTGTGCTTGTTTCTAGGTGATCAGGACCTCAATGCTGCTATTGATGAGATCAGAGCAACAGAGAAGGCAAAAAGGAAGAGCCGCATAGAAGCTGAGAAAAGGAAAACTGCAGAGGCTGAAGCTTTGTTAGAACAGATGAGAAAGGTAGGTTCACTGGCAACAGGACAGTGTGTGGTTAAAGGTTGTGTGTGAACAAGCAAGTACAGGTTGCTGTTGTGATTATGTGTCCATGTTTAGGAAACCTGGCCTGGTAATGACAAAATGAGGGATCTAAATGTTAACACATACTATGTGAGGGGTCTGAATGTTTAAACATACCATGTGAATGGTCTAAATGTTAACACATAGCATGTGAGGGATCTAAATGTTAACACACACCATGTGAGGGGTCTAAATGTTAACTCATAGTACATGAGGGATGTTAACAAATTCCTTGTGAGGGATCTAAATGTTAACACATACAATGTGGGAAATCTACATATGAATGCATGCTACATGAAGAATTTCAATGTTAACACACTGTGAGAGATCTAAATGTTAAAACACACAATGGAGATCATCTTTATCTTAACTCATAATATGGGAGGGATCTAAATGTTAACACATACTACATAAAGGTTCTTAGTGGTTGCACATATTGTGGGAGGAATCTTGATGTTAACACATAATATGGGAAGAGAAGGAGTCTTACAGTTAACACAAAATATGAAAGGGGTCTCAGTGAATTTTTTGGACAATTTTATGAGTGTCATATCTCTGCCTTTTCTGCCACCAGGTCTGTATGAGAAAGGAGTAGTTGGGGTCAGGGATCAGCACCCATACCTTGTTAAAATAACTTTGCTACAAATGAAGCAAGACAGGCACTAAAATTAGAAACAAATGAATTTAGGAAACAAGGATGTTCAAGAGACATGTTGATGAGAGAGTCTAGATGTGCTGAACTGGATCATCTAAGACAATGTTCCTTAACCTTTAAAAAAAAAAAACTTTTTAGCGGCCTACCAGTACAGGGAAAGTTGTTTTGCAGCCCACCTGACTGCTAACCAGCTGAACAGACACAAAAATAAAAACAATAGGAATAAACTCACAGGGAGCAAGTACAGCGGGGATCTACCAGTCTTCAGTAGAAATTATCCTCGTCGACACACGTTTCGGCCCACGATTCCTAGACGTATTCAGAGGTGGGCCCTCCTGAGTTCATGACGCTCAGGGCTGGTTCCCCGCTGCACGGAATTAACGGATGGTGTTTTACTTTCGGCCAGAGACAAGACGACTTGGTGGTTTCGCAGAAGGTACTGTGAGATAAGAAGCCGCCGCGGCAGCTTAATTAAAGCAGTCAGCATGCCTGGACGACCGAGCGACAAGCTTACTTTGGTTTACCGGACACATGTTGGACTTTTATTAGCAGTTGGCAGAGGAACACTGGCAGACAATTCGGACACGATGGACTTTCAAAGGGATGAGAAACTCTTTTCCACTAGACACCCGGGCCAGCTCACCGAGGCCCGTCCCCTACGTTGTTGCACTGCGTCCAAAGCCAGCTAGAGGCCCTTTCGGCCACCTCTCCCAGTTTTTTGAGTGTTCGTTTCCGTTCATTACCGCGCAATCCTAGTTCTTTCACCACATTGTAGAGCGAAGTGGAAACGAGGCCTCTCGCTCCCACTTCGATGGCAAATACCCGTACTGTGTAAGCCTCGTTTCTCCTCAAACCGGCTGCTAAATCACTGTACTTCTCGAGCTTGTAGAAATGATTCTCCTCCATCCGCGACTCAAACGGGACAGTCAACTCAATCAGGATGAGCTGCCGTTTTTGCGCAGAATGGAGAACGATGTCCGGTCGCAGGCCGGTTTTACGGATCAACTCGGGGTACCGTTCATGGCCTGGCAGATCAACCGCCAGTAACCAGTCCCTCGCAGAGTCTAGCACAGATGGAGCGAATGCGTTTTGGTTGACCTTACCTTTGGGAACCTGCCCAGCCTTGAGGAAACGAATGGGGACGATACTAGAACTGGCTCTGGCATTAGCCCTCATCCTAGCCTGGTCAACAACGGCTGCTAACTCTTTTAGCACCTTGTTGTGTCTCTAGGTATATCGGCCTTGACCTAGAGCTTTCCTGCACGCGGACAGGACGTGCTCAAGAGTTTGCTTCGATTTGCACAACGGGCAAGTCGGATCGTTGGTCGCAGACCACTTAACCATATTAACACCGGACGGTAATACATCGTACGCCGAACGAACGATAAAGCTCAGTCGCAGCGGGGTCATCCGCCAGATCTCACCCCATGTGAGTACTCTTGGCAATGCGCTCTCCAGGCTGACCCAATGGCCCTGCTGCGACTGTTGGGCTGCTTTCTGGACCCGAACCTCGTTTTCGTTGTCCCTCACCGTTTGTATTACCATGTCTCGGCGCTCCTTGGCAGAAGCCTTCGACCACCAATTGACCTTCCCGTGCCCTAGGCCTCGACGGTCGGTTTGTGTGTAACCCATTATCTCCTTCAATTTTAGTGCGTTCTGAGCAGATTCTATAGCATCGAGGACTCTCCATTTGGTTCCAGTCTTTAGAGCGGGCTGGACAGCGGTGACATTTGGGTCTGAAGACTCGCGCAAAAGCATGGCGAGTCTTACCTTGCCGACTTTAAACTCTTCAGTTATCGATTTGAACCGAAGTACCAGCAAACATAGATTGCATGTCAAAAAATGACACTTTTCTGCAGAAGCAGTATCTTGTGATTCACACATTTGAGGTGTAATTCTGCAGACTACAAACCTTGAAGAGATTACCTACCCATTCCCCCCCCCCCCCCCCAAACCCCTAATCACATAATTAGACAGACATTTTTGGTGGCCCACCTGCTGGACTTTACCACAGCCACTGGTTGAAGAACACTGATGTACAATATTGAAAGGATTGCACAGGATAGAATGAAATCAAAGAATAGACTGCAAGCCCATTTGATTTTTTAATGACACAGTAGGATTGTGGTGGTGGTGATGATGATGATGGTTATGATTTATGGCGATGATGTAGATGAGTGTAATATGGTTCTAAATGCAATTCTAAACTTCTGAACATAAAGTTGCCTAGTAAAAGCATACAGCAGGCATTTACTACAAGACTGCTTTGGGACAACGTGAAAATGACAAGCAACTAACTTTAAAAAATAATTTTTCAAACCAAGAAAACTCAAGTAAAGTAAACAATGATGTACAAATGAAAAGAAGAACAAGTTGCCTTATTATCAGAAACAAGATAATTATGAGTACACAACACAATAAGTTAAAGGTAAGGGAATAAAAAAAAAAAAAAACAAGATATTGGAATCAATTTTGTTGTTGATGATGATCTGTATCATCAGTCATTAGAGGAACACCAGCAGGAAACTAAAGCCAAAGTGGAAGAGGCAGCTGGAGCTGTGCAGGAGATGGAGACCATGAGGATTGCTGAGAACATTCTCAAGGAGCAGTTGAGCAAGTTGCAGCAGCAGTTGGTAAATCAGACAGTTGAGGTAATGTCATGTTGTTGGTCTTAATCAGTGAAGTCTCAATGAAATATGTCATTTGTCTCCTCCTCCTAGTTCCCCTCATCCTCCTCCTGCCCATCCTCTTCTTCTTCGTCTTCTTTATGATACACCTTCATTTGTTAGCCTGAAAAGTCTGCCTTCATGTGGCTTCGAACCCAAGGTACAAGATTAGACAAATTTGCAGTCCCACTAAATCACCACTATATGCCAAGCTGTATGCAACTAAAGAGAAAATCTAGACTTAAGCAAGTTTGTCATGAAAACTCAATGATGGTACAATCATTAATGAGGGTCTATGTGGTGAAGTGGTCAAGCCATTTGCCTTGCACTCTGAAAATCATGGGTTTATTTCAAGGACGAATCATTCAGTTCACTGTTGCAGTTTTTTTTTTAAATGAATACCCCTGATCATCAAGATGGGAGCTACAGAGCTCATGCTTTGTGTAATATTCTCAGTTGGTGGCTATCCATTTTGCAGAGAGAGACTGAGCCATGTGGGATAATCTGGGGCTACAAATTTGATTCTCTTTACTCTAATATTACTCTTTACAGACCAGACGCCATTTTAGCAGCTTTTGAATCCATCACATTCAGACCATAGTAACTATTATGGCTATTCATAGAGACACACTAATATTGTATTTTTTGCTAGGAAAACGAATTTTTATGAACATGTTTTAAACAAAAAATAGAATGAGCTAAATGAAGTTTTGTTTTCGAAGTTCGGCATGATCATTGGATACATTTCTGATTTGTTTTAAATTTATTGAATGTGATATAATTTTTGTGTGATTTTTCCAGACTAAATGTTAGGGGAAAAGGCTTAGAACTATTCTTACTGCACTGTAGTTGATGAGAATCTCAGCCAGATATTGACAATAGTCTCGATATTATGACTAATAATGCAAGTGACAAACCTGTTGCCGATAATATAGGTTCAACACAATATTTCAATCAAATCATCTCTGTTTCGATCAGCTGTTTTTCAAGTTTCAGTTGTGAAATTTGATATGCCATACAAAAGTTTAGATTTATTATGCATTCATTTCTCTTTAATTTGATGTTTTATATGTCTGTGTACAGCCAATACTTGTTTCTTCAGAGAGGTTTTAGCTTTGTCATGTTGCAGTAAACAAAATTGAGCTCAAAATTAATGCTGTCCGAGCCCCATAAATAATTTCATCCTGAAAGAGTGAATCATTAGGGAAGCAATCATCATTATCAGTCAGCTGGTCCTTTAGAGAACAGCCCTCTTAACAAAAATCCAACCATGAGGCAGAAGGACGTACAATAACATCATGAATTAACATAACAAAATAATAAACCAGAATCTATTCAGAAATGTGTGCCATGTATTGAGTCAACAATAAATGCACTATAAGAATATTGGTTCTAAAATGATTAAACTCTTCAATTGCTTTCCTCACCAGTTTACTTCTACAAAGGAAGAGATGATGAACAAGTTCAAAACTGAGCAAGCTTCATATGAGGAACAAATAAAACAACATTCAGTAACTATATGCACCATGGAGGACAAGCTGAGTAAACTCCTGAAAGAGAAAAAGAGCATTAGTGATCAGCTCTCTAGTCAGTGAATCAATCTGTTTTGTGTTGTTGTTACAAATATGCATGTAGCAGTTTTAATTCCCTTAACTAATATTCTTTTGTTTCTAAATTAATTTGATATTTTTTATTGTAAGTTAAAAATAAAATATAGTAAAGTAAAGGACCCCTTTCCACGCATTTAGGCCTATAGGGCACATAAGGCTAGACCTATATTTGTAGACCAGTCGGCACAAGATAGGTGATGTGGTCAGCATCATGCCAGCTGCCTTTACTTCCAGGGACTGCACCCGGTACCCACTCAAGGCTGGGTCGACCTGGTAATTTTTGAAAAACATCCTGCTGCATCATGCTAAGTTTAACCTGTTAATGTGGTCTTGCAGTCTATCTTCTTCAGGGCAAAACAAACACTGGTCGTCAGCAAATAGTAGTTCATTTAATGTGGGTGAATCAATAACTTCTCCTGATGTGTGTACTTCCTCACGATTATAAAGATCTATATTGTCTGTATCAGAACTTGCTTCTTTAGATATTCTGTCTATATAGATGTTAAATGAAAGTGGGGAGAGCACACATCCCTGTCTCACACCTGTGTTGACTGTGAACATATCTGATATTCCTTTTGTGTTTTTTTGCACTTTGGCTTGTGTGGTACATGGCTATGATGTTCTCTAGTAACTGTCCTTGTACCCCTAGTTCTCAAGAACAGACCACAGTTTGTTTCTATCCACTCTATCAAAAGCCTTTTCCTGATCTACAAACACAATATTCTGTTTGCTATTATACTCAATGGTTTTCTCACACACTTGCCTCAGAGTGAATAATGCATCTGTGCATCCTCTGCTTTTTCTGAAACCGAATTGAGATACACTCAGCTGTTGTTCAGCTGTGGGTCTAACTCTCTGTTCTAGTAATTAGGCGTACATTTTTCCTACGTGACTCATCAGTGATATACCTCTGTATGCTTCACATTTTCTCCTATTACCTTTCTGTTTACATAATGGCACTATTAGTGCCTGTTGCCACTCAGCTGGAACTTTTCTTTCTTCCCAAGCTATATTAAAAATTATAGCAAGCCATTTAACACCCACTTCTCCGCATGCTTGGATCCCTTCTGTATTAATTCCATCCAGACCTGGTGCTTTGTTTCTGAGGCTGTTCTGTATTTCTGCTCTTACTTCTGCTGCTATGAAATTTGGTTCCTCTTGTTTGCAGCTTTGAGATACAAAGTTAAAATTGTCTACATTGCCTGTGGGGTTGAGAAGTTCTTGAAAATACTCTTGCCAACCTCTGTTGTGGACTTATTAGAGGTATGCCTCTCTTGTTGTTGATAATAGTGTTTGGGTTGTAGCCTATGTCTCTTTCTCTCATGATTTTTACGTTTATAGAATTCTCTAGGGGAGTTCTTGCTGAGGGTAGCCATCTGCTGACCATAATTTCTCCAAGACTCGTCTTTCATTCATTCAGTAGCATGTCCCTCGCGGAACCTCGCTGCCATAACAACCCTCCGGAAAACCTTCCTATCATGAGCAAGATGTCCTGCGTCTGATACACCCATCTGGAAATCATCTGCCACATCCTGCACCCATCTTCTCCTTGGGCCTTCCTCTTCCTCTCTTCCCAGGCATATACCCCTCCATTATTGTTCTCTCTAGACTTCCATGACGTTTCAAGTGACCAAAATATTTCAATTTTCTTTGTTTTATTGTCTTTACTAGCCAACCCTCTTCAATATTCAGCTCTTGAAGTATGGATGCATTTGTTCTTTTCTTTACCCAAGATATTCTTAGAACCTGTCTGTAACATTTATATTCAAATGCATTTATGCGTCTTTAGACGCTTTAATTTTGTGTTTTGCTTCTCTTCTTACTAATCTGTAATGGACATAATCTTGATGTGATTTTGATTTTAGCAATTTTGTATGTGCCTCCTTCTTTCTGGATACACTGTCTTTAACTTCATTGTTCAACAAAATAGTTCTTAAATGTTTTACACTACCTACCCTTCTGACTCTCCATTTAGTTTGAAGTGTGTTGAGCATAGCCATCCTAAAACTTGTCCACTCTCAATCGATGTCTGAATATTCGCCTGGAAGGTTATTTAGTAGCTCTGTCATTTCTTGTTTAATCTCATCTTCAACAGTATTATCCTGAAGTCTCCCGAAGTTGATAACTTCTGTGGTTACTATTTTATGTCTTGGTTTTCTGAACTCAGTGTTCTTCTTTATTAAAACTGGTCTATGATCAGTGTCAATGTTTGTGTTTGGTAGGACTCGTGAGTCTATTTATTGTCTTTGTTTTGTCTTCCTGAATAAAATGAAGTCAATTTGTGAAGCCTGATCTAAATTGTCCCATTTATACCAGGTTTTGGTATGACTGAGTCGATGTTGAAAAAAACTGTTTGTTACTATAAGACCTTGTTGTGATCACAAGTTAATTAAGTAGATGTTCTCCGTTGCTGTTACAATCCATATCTGCATCACTGAATGACCCCATTTATTCTTCCCATGGCGATCTTCTTGTACCTATTCTTCCATTGAAATCCCCATCCAATTAGATCATCACTTTCACTGTTTAAAATGTTGAAAAGTTTCTTAAAGTATTTTTTCCTGTATTCTTCACTGTAACTGTCGTTACAGGGAGCATAGGTTTGCACAGTCACTGTTGTTATAGACCCTTCTTTGATCTGAATTAGTATGATTCTTTCTGATATAAATTCAGTGTGGATAATGTTTGTTATAATGTCTCCTATCTTGGTCTCGAAGATGGCATAGACATGCTTGACCAAGCTCAACACCCAGGTCATGCAGTGTTCTAGTGTTAGAGATTCATCATTATGTGTAAAATTAGGTGTTTAAAGGTGAAAGAGTTTACCATATTTTATCCTATATAATTTGTTGTGGTCTTGACAGAAGGGCTGGTTCCTAACAATCTGAAGTGATAGCCTCTGAAACAAACCATTAAAGAAAAACACAAAAAGATCTCAACCTCTTTGCTGCAGGCATCCTGTCCTTGATTAACTGCATTCATTTTCTCATAGTCCATGCTATGTTGTGTGGGGCTGGTGTTCATTTTTATCCAGAAACTTCTGTCTTAAGTAATTTCAATCAGCTTTTAACCCTTTGATTCCTAGGGAAGGCATCACATGCTAATTGGTAACAACCCAGCGGCTTAGTCAACGTGTGACAAGTGAAGGTTTTTAATTGACCACTGACCAGTAATAAAACATGGACCACTCAGTTTAAACTGCCTTTCCAGTTCTTTGTCTGATATCAGGCGTGCTCATTAGAAATGTGGTTCAAAACCTGAAAATGGAGTATATTTGCAAAGTTTGCAGAGTTACTAAGTGTTTGAAAATAATATGGCCACCGAGCAGTATTCTATATGCATGCCAATATGGTTTACGGCTTTAGAACCCTCAGATTTAAACTTGTTTATTAGATTTATCTGGTTAGATAGATATCATTGAGATGTAGACTTGTTTCAGTCATTTATAGAGTCAAACTTTGATGAGGGATATGTCTTATGTGTACCTCAGGCCAAGGGTACAACGATTGCAAAGTCAGCTGGCACAAATAGAATAAGTATTAGTAAAAAAGGCAGTTTTCTTCAATGTCAGTTCTAGTACTATTCCCCTTATTATTTAGGAACATAGCTACAAAATTGCAGGCAAATTGAGTGTTACATAAACTTCATTTTGTGTGAAGAAACTAATTGTTTTGGGAAGTCTGTTTTCTTTACCATATAGTGGTGCTCTGTTATGATTTTTCAAAAGATTTTTTGAAACAAAATCTAATGTGCAGATTGAGTTTACATTTTACTTATACATTACTAAGTGGCTCATATTCATTTGTGATTTATTTTGGATATATTTTAACAAGTTTTACTTGAGTGCCATGGTGGTAGGTGGAAATTTATTTAATTTTACTAATTTCTGTTAACATACTATCTGTTTATTTACTAATATTTAATTACTAATGCAATTATTTGTTGTAGCAGTATTCTGTTATTATTTTCAAATGATCCCAGGTCACTTTGATGTATAATATGTGGATGTTGCTTGGCAGTTGAATTAGGATGGTCTGTTTTAATATGACACTTGTAACATTTCTAAAAAATTGCATTACCACCCCCTGG
The DNA here is from genome assembly GCA_905116865.2 of Candidula unifasciata. NCBI lineage: Eukaryota > Metazoa > Mollusca > Gastropoda > Stylommatophora > Geomitridae > Candidula > Candidula unifasciata. The sequence continues at coordinate 61,638 of CAJHNH020001806.1, read as the reverse complement.
GCCTCCGATGCTTAACCCCTGGGGACTCAGAGAGCTAATAGAGATGATTTTCCATGCCATCAAACTGCCCGGCATCCTCTCTGTTGGTCTCCCTCTGCCTATTTTCCCCTTACAACTTTCCTACTGTCATGATGTACTCCAGTTTTCTCCTTCTCATGGCAAGGACAAGCAGTTCTCTTCATGAATCAGTCGACTTCAATACATCTTCATTGGTCTTGTTATCTGTCTAGTCCAGGGAAAGCTGTAGTCATTACTCCTTCAATTAATAACACTCATTTATTATTTTTCCAAACTATGTGTAGGCTTGTTCATGAGTGGGCAAACTTTGCAGCTAGAGTTGTATGTGGAGTGAGGTAGGTGGTTCCATGCCAACCATCCTTATTCACCTCTTTCAACATGTGTGATGATGATGTCATTGCTTAAATAATCATAGTCTTGCTGTGAGTTTAAAATACACATAAATAGCTGCAAACCCTTGAGGCTGTTGGACAAGCATGATAAACAAATTGTAATGTTCTGACCAGCAGTTGTAGATGCAGCATAAAGATTTAGGGGGATCCCAGAGGGATCTAATGAGTCTAATTGTCTCTGATTATTTCTTCTGTATCTAAAAGAAGTAAGAGACATGTCTGGGCAACCACTGGTATCAACAGTTATATAACAAAGAAGGCTCTAAAACTGACACATCAGGTTATCGCAGTTCTAACTTTAAAGCGAATGGGTCACCCCCATTGATGCTTCATTCCTGTGACAATGAAAGAAACAACAATATCCATCACTCTTCCTTGTTACAAAATTGAAACAGACTGCAGTCTTAGCACAGCCAATAATATACATACACAAAAGTGCCAACACAAACAGTCCAACACTATAAATGAAGTTTATCATCGATGGAAGCAGCAGTTAAAACAGATCAGTAGTTGCTCATGCAATTAATTGCATAAAGCACCACTATCTATCTCTGATAACAAGACGTGCCATTTGATGAATGTGCAATTCACAAGACAAGCCACAGTGGGTACAGTTAAAACAGATTCCAAATGAAATCTAAGAAGAAAGGAGCCAGGAATCATCAAACACATTATCATAGGAAATAAAGGGATTGAGGAAGTAGGATGTACAAGAGTAACTCTGAAACAAACGTTGAGGAGAGAGGCCACTGGTGCTGGAATGGATTCCATCCATGATATCAAAGAGATTGCACCGTAAAGAATGGAATTGAGCAATAGATTGCAAGTCCTATAGAAGATATAATGGCACAAGAGGGCAATGATGATGATTTACAAGTGCTTGTTAGTACACGGTGGTTTGCTTATCTTACTATCATTGTACGGGAACTGCGTGGTCTCGAGGCATGGTGTCCGCCTCGAGTGCTAGGTAAGGGCTGGAATTTTTTTCACTTGGACTTTGAATTCTAGTAATTCCCCCTGGTCTCTGGGTAGTGAGATTGGACGCATTGTTGCACACGTAAAAAATCCCTTGGCAGTTGGAAATCAAAAAGAGTAGCCTTTCCCTGCTCGGGAAAAATTGGGAGTTAAAAATGTACCCAAAGTATTTCAGGATCCTTGCTGGTGCTACAAAGCCTGTGCACTGAGCTGAGCTTCTTCAGACTCAGACTTGAGTTAGAAGAAGAACGGAGCACATATGGTTACACCAGTGTGACATGATGTTGATTCGTTGTTCAAAACCTCAAAATCTCAAACTATTATTGTGAGTTTGCCTGCCATATAATCATTCTCAGTGAATGAAAGTTGTTCTCCATATATTTTTAATTGCAGAGCTCAAGTCCAAACCAGCTGTTCCACCAAAAGTGGTAGTCCAGCGACCTAGAGAGGAGATTATTGCTTTTGAGCATGTGCTGAACGCTTTGCGGTAATATCTTTCTCATTCTTTACAATTGTTCAGTACGTACATATGATTTCTTCTAACATGATTTAATACGTCACTTTTATTATAATGTTTTTATTACAACTATTTTTCTTAAATCATTTCTTCTTCTTCTTCTTCTTCTTCTTCTTCTTCTTCTTCTTCTTCTTCTCTTCTTCTTCTTCTTCTTCTTCTTCTTCTTCTTCTTCTTCTTCTTCTTCTTTGTTTTACCAGCTGTAAACTCAGCAGAAAGTTCTGGTTTTTTCATTCACCTCTGGTCACTGGTCTTGTTCCAGAACCTGAGTGTTGGGTACACATCCATTTTACCAATCTAACTTATTTATATTCAAACTATTGGTTGCAGGCCCCTCATGCGGATGCACTCTGACTTTGAATAAAGCTCCCAATTAGATGACTATTATGACATGCTTAGTAGCAGGACTATTCTTGTTTTCCCCACAATAGGGCCACAGAATCCACACAAGAAAAACCATTTTATTACAACATTACTATAACTATTTGTTAGTAAACAACTAAATATTAAATCACCTAGTAAAACATACAACATCCAACAGATGCTGTGTTTTCTTCAGTCTGTTTTTTGCCTTGGGACTGCTACCTGAAAGGTTGACACCACTGCAGTTTAAAGAGTCTTATCTTAAATGTCATTTCATCAGAGTAAATCTGGATACTTTAGTCACTTAGGACATCAGTCTGCTACTCTAGTGTACCGTGTAGTCCATGCTAGTGGGGATGTTGTTCAGTTAGGACATTCATGTACTACTCTGGTGTACCCTACAGTGCATGCAAGTGGGGATGGTGTTCAGTTGGGACATTCATGTGCTACTCTAGTGTGCCGTGTAGTCCATGCAAGTGGGGATGTTGTTAAGTTAGGACATTCATGTGCTACTCTAGTGTACCGTGTAGTCCATGCTAGTGGGGATGTTGTTCAGTTAGGACATTCAAGTGCTACTCTAGTGTACCCTGTAGTCCATGCAAGTGGGGATGTTGTTCAGTTAGGACATTCATGTGCTACTCTAGGTATCCTGTAGTCAGTGCTACTCTAGTGTACCCTGTAGTCCATGCAAGTGGGGATGTTGTTCAGTTAGGACATTCAAGTGCTACTCTAGTGTACCCTGTAGTCCATGCAAGTAGGGATGTTGTTCAGTTAAGACATTCATGTGCTACTCTAGTGTGCCCTGTAGTCCATGCAAGTAGGGATGTTGTTCAGTTAGGACATTCAAGTGTTACTATAGTGTACCCTGTACCCTGTATGTTGTTCAGTTGGGACATTCATGTGCTACTCTAGTGTGCCCTGTAGTCCATGCAAATGGGGATGTTGTTCAGTTAGGACATTCATATGCTACTCTAGTGTCCTCCTCAGGTAAACAAATTTTTCTTGCGGCATACTTACCTTTAAAGCGGTTTGAATACTTAGGAAAAGAAGAAAAACACAGCAAATTTAATGGTCAGTTGTCTTCAATGAGATGAATAAAACTGTTTGGGTGAATTGTTCATTATTTCCTTTATGTTTAAGGGAAGTTTAAGTTAATTGAAATCTCAAATAACTTGAAGGTTGCTCCTGTATCTGTTTTTGGTTTTTTTAGGCCATCCTCCGAATTATGGTCCCAAATTATCGAGGCTGGAAATATACCCTAACAGGGCCTTAGTCATATTTAAATTGTATACCTCTTTCCAGAGACTATACTGCATACCGCAGAAAAGCTTCAGCTGAGTTAAAGTCACCACCGAGAGTTACCCCCACACAGCTAAGTGTGGCGTGGAGGGAGGCTAAACTAGATGCCTAGGACACATGAGCAGCAGCTACCACATCTCCTGCAGCTTCATCAATTTTATTTGCTCGCGGTATAGTCATCAGAAAGAGGTCCGCAATATACATATGATTGAGGTCCTGTTACGGTATTTTCTTAGCATTAATCATTTGGGACCGTTATTCGGAGGATAGCCAATTTTTATTATGTAAGCATACATTGAGCATGCACTGCAGCCTTGCCAAGAGCATTCTTTCTGATTTAACCTGCATCCAGAATTCTTCTTATCTTCTTTCATGGTGTTTCTCTTGTAAACCAATGTCTTGGCTGATTTGAAGCTGATTTTGAAAAATTATTGATTATTGCCGTGGCACCCCTGGCACCCGGTTTGAGAACCACTGCTCTAGTGTTTCTTACAGTCCATGCAAGTGCGGATGTTGTTGAGTTAGGGCATCCATTTGCTGCTCTAGTCTACCTTACAGTCCATGCAGCCGGGGATGTTCTTGAGTTAGGACATCTATGTGCTACTTTAGTCTGCCTTACAGTCCATGCAGCTGAGGATATTAGTGAGTTAGGACATCCATTTGCTGCTCTAGTTTACCTTACAGTCCATGCAGCTGAGGATGTTGTTGAGTTAGGACATCCATTTGCTGCCCTAGTCTGCCTTACAGTCCATGCAGCTGAGGATGTTGTTGAGTTAGGACATGCCTTGCTGTTCTAGTCTACCTTACAGTCCATGCAGTTGAGGATTTTGTTGAGAGGACATGCCTTGCTGCTCTAGTCTACCTTACAGTCCATGCAAGTGCGGATGCTTTTGAATTAGGACATCCATATGTTACTCTAGTATATCATGCAGTTCATTCAGGTGGGAATGTTGTTCAGATAGTAATATTTTTAACCCTCTCACCCTGAGAAGCAGCAATATCATCACTTCGAGCTGTGTTCAGTTCCCTGTAAATGTCACTTTTATGACTTTATAGTATCCTGTTTACAAGACACATAGTTAAGGCTATTAACTGCACAGATGTTTAGGAGATGTCAGGATAAGATTAAAGTTAACTAACAGTATCATTTAAGCATTTTCTCAAGCCAAGTTGATGTTACAGTTTTCTGAAAACCTCAATGATAAGCCTCACAGGGTCACGGCATATGTCACCCAACACATTTGTTTATTAAGGCCCAAGGGATTTATTCCATTCAATGCTTCACCCTGTTCATGTTTATTGATTACTCCTTTCATAGATCTTTTTTATTTTAAATTTTTGAAAAAAAAATTTGTATTGAATAAATGAATTGTTAACAAATTTACTAAGGACCTGTATATATGTATTTATTTAAAATGGATTATATTTTAGAATTTTAACGGGTTTGTGACTTATTTTGATTAGTGTTCCACCAAAAATGTGGTTAAGCTCTGTAAAGAGTAAGCATTGGATTGGATTTTTTACCCCACCAGGACATCACACAAGCGATAAACACCCGATGACACAAAGTGCCACCATGCGGATGAGGATCACGGTGGAGAGGTCCCAGAAACCGCGTTCAGACATTTGGCCATAATGATGACCTGCCTATATTGCGGCCCCTGGCAAAAGCCAGAGTGGGGCTTCAAATAACAAAAAATAACGTCCTAAGAAGGACGAAAAGCAGTAATAGCAAGAGTAAGCATTTATATTTATTTTTGTATATATTCTCAGAACTTAAGTCAAACATGAAACATCATTGTGGCTTGCTTTTTTCTAGGCAGGAGAATGCGGTTTTGAAGAAAGAAATTGTTGACTCACAAAGTATCATTATGGGCTGCGACGGGACTTGGCTGGGGCCGCAGCCCGACTTTCAGACATCTCTGGAGAAATGAGCGAGAATCAGAAACAAGAGATGGAAAGAAACCGTGAGCTACTGCATCACAAGGAAGGGGAGCTTACTGAATTAAGGCAACAGATGGTTAAACTGTCGAAAATCATTGACAGCCAAAAGGAAGAGATTCAGAAATTAGAGGGAGAGCTGAGGTGAGATTATCTTGTCTGACTGTTTGTATGTGCACATTTGTTAGTAAGATAATCTTGACAAAGTGTTTGTCTGTACACGTTTATAAGACTTTCATGTCAGCGTATGTGTGAGATTATCCTGTCAGTGTCTTTATGTGCACAGTAAGGGATGCTCTTGTCACAGCCTGTGTATGTGCTCATTACTAAATTATCTTGTAAGTGTTTGTTGGTACCTGTTTTCACTGTACATTGTGTTGGAGTCCATTGATAATGAACTGCATTTAACCCATGTAAAAAATATGACTAGCCCTAGGGCTTATACTTATAGTCCATTTGTGCTGTTCAGAATTACAGATGACCTGGTTATTTCTCACTATTTAAGTTCTCAGTTGTGAAATTCCAGTACTGGTCTTGCACATGCTGCTGATCTCTGAACTTGGTGTGGGGAAGCTAGGCTCTGCATCACAGTCCCCATGAGGATAATAGTTTGGTAGTAAATCTAGTCTCTACCACTCCTACCATGATAGATGAAAACCTATTTTAGACCTCAGATGTTTTTGAAAACACTAAAATATAACAGTAATTAATTTTCTTGTCTTGTCATATGTGAATTATCATTGTAATTGCTCTTCTTATAATTCTTAAAGTTCGTACTGTGGGACACTGGTTATCATGCATGCCTGCAGCCTTTCTGCCGCGTGTTCTGTCGGTCAGATCTGAGACAGATTTGCCTCCCTTCAATTTCAAACTCTTACTAAGAAAATATAATTTTTGAATTTAAAAAGAAGCTTGTTTCCATTTTTTCAACAAACAAATGTCAACCCTTTTTTTCCACATCATGATGGTATGTTTGACTGATTGGGTTTCTTTAGTAAGGAGAAGAGCCTCTCTACAAAATACAAATGCCATCTGGAAGGTAACAGTGGACATGTGGAGAAGCTTGAGAAAGAGTTACACAGAGAGAAAGAGGAGCAGAAGAGACAGCTAGAGCTTCTGGAGACAGAGGTGAGATGGCTGACTGACATACATTTTTGTGTGTGGTAGTCTGTACTAGGTAATCTTAAAGAGCTGGTGTGCTACAGTTTTTCTTCTCGTTTGCTGTGTCACAGAAGAATAAAAGTGTTATATTCTCTCTTCATTTTCTTTCCTGATCCCCAGAAGGCTGATGATAAAACACCTCTTAGCAACCATTTTTATTGAACTAAATTCATCAGTTGTACTTAGGAATTCATTATTTCAGGTTTTTTAAATCTCAACTCTTTTGGTCCCAATAAACATCATCGTGTGTTCATAGGTTCTTACCTAGAAGCACAGTAAATGCAAGATGTGGCAGTTTTACATATCGCTTCACTATTCTTTGGACCTCTGATGCTAACTAAATCCCATGGGACTAAAAGAGTTAACAATGAACATGCACTAACACTTCAGTTTGAAGCTCTGAAAAAGTGATATTCAGAAGAGTAGTTTGTATTTCAAGAAAACAAACAAATATAGAATTCCTAGACAAACTTCAAATAAAAATAGATCTGGTAGAGGGCACTACTGTAATCATAATTTTGAAGTAAAAAAGCACAGTAAAACTTGAAGGAGATTTGCAGCATTGTTAAAACCAAAAGATGGATACACGTCACCTTGTGATGGTTACAAACAAAGCAAAAGTGTCCAAAAAAATAAGTATCGTCATCATGTAGCCGGTCTTCTGTGGAACATCACTCCCATCACAGCTTGCTTGACAAAACTCAAGCCCCTTCTCAGCTCTCCCGTCTCACGCACTCTCCTACCCAAGGTATTCTATTGTGTCTTGTGACCATCTTCATGCTGGTGGGCCCCTGCCCCTGTTAACTGGTACCATGCCCATCTTTCCATCGAGCGGGACCCTTCATAGGCCAAAGAATTTGAGTTTTCATAACAAGAAGATGTTCACTAGCCAATCTTCCTTGATGTTCTATTTTTAGGATGTCAGTATTTTGATTCTTCTTGGTCAGTTAAATTTTAAAAATCTTTCTTGAGCATTGAGCAAGAAAAAATCATTATAAAATGCCAAGTTCTTTGCAGAATATTCTCATCACATCCTATCAGATACACTCTTGATCCTTCCCTAGTCCCCCGCCTCCTATAGCTTTTTTTTTTCCCTGATTCATGCACTCAATGCCTGTAATGTGTTGCATTCAGTTTTATGTTGGTCTACATAATCTTTAAGAAACCCACACCATCCATTACTGTTGTTTGTAAACTACCATAACATTTGACTTGTTTAGTTTAAAAACGATACACTGTTTATAAGCAAGGTTTTGCTTCCATGATCTTCTCTTTCTTCTCCTTCACCTTTCAAAGGGCAGTTGGCACACTGAGTTGTGGTTTACAGCTAGGCATTGATATCTGTGCCTTTCATCCCAACACATCTAAATTCAACAAACCCTTAATTAGTCACCTTTTATGCTTGTTAATGGGGCAGTGACTCTCCTTCCCCCTCCCCAACCCCAGATGGGGCCATAGAATTTGCAGTGGGGATTTACCAGTTTTCCAACATTGTTGAATGTGAGCATCAAGTTAATGTTACTATTCAGATACATATACTAGTCATATCATGTAGGGTTGTATACAGTGCATCATCATCATCATGTTGAACCATATATATCTCACAGAGAGCACACTCATTTTTTTTTTAGTCTATTCAGCTTTACCCTGCCTTTTTGACATCATATATGAAATCCAAACTGGCACCTTTGGCTTCTCTCATCAGTGTTTTTCAGACTGTATCTTCTGAACATCCTTGCTTCCTCAGTCCATTTGTATACCATTGCAGTACCTGATTTAGGATTCTTTGCCTTTTTATCTCCAGAGTATGCTGAAATGTCATCACTTCCTTTCTCTTATAATTGTTGATATTGATAATTGTCCAAGCATCTCTCTTTTTTTTCTTCAGTTCTCTTGAATTTATCACATTTAATGGTCATCAGTTTCCTCGGGCATTTCTTTTTGAGTGCATTCAACTTTTGTTCCCTGTATTTAGTCTTTCTTCATTTTTCACTAGCATATAGAGCAGTGGTTCTCAACCTTCTCAACCTGCTGCGACCCTTTAATACAGTTCCTCCTGTTGTTGTGACCTCAACCATACAATTATTTTCGTTGTTACTTCATAATTTCAGTGAATATGTGTTCTCCGATAGTCTTAGGCGACCCCTGTGAAACGCTCATGCGACCCATAAGTTGAGAACCGCTGATATAGAGGAATGTAATCAATGTCAGAACTGAAAATATATAGCTTGGTTTCAAAACTATATCATTTAGAGTTTCATATTTTATGAGTTTCATATTTCTAGGAGCTGTCATCACCCTGCTAATGTGTGACATATGTACAGTTCAGCCACCTGAAATTATTAATTTCCTGTTATTATTATAAATGTGTTCACTATGACCTGACTGTTAGGGCCGGATTACTTCGGAGCTGACAAGCCTTGGAGCTCAGTGTCGTGGAGAGAGACACGAACAGGTCATTGCTAGGCAGCGGGATGCCCTGGCTGAGCTGAGGGCAAGAGTAAAAACACTGGAACAGTCCAGACCACCAGGTCAGTTGCATTTTCTGATCCTTCTATAAGAACAGTAGTGTGTGATTGTGTCTGTTGAGTGAGTTTGATTATTTCAGCTGTCACTTTGTGTGTTAGTAGGAGCCATCAAAGTGGCTTTAATGCTGTTTTAAAAGTGATAATATATATTATACTATGTCTTTTTTGATGTAATGGCAATTAATTGCCCGAAAGTCCTCACTCTTGACTTCTGTATATTTTTCCATCATCTCAGTGACAGTTAATTTTCTCTAGTGTCATGTCTTGGCCTTAGTGTACCCTTTATTTGACTATCTCCATGATGTAATTGATGATTAATTGCTCATTCTGTTAGCTTCAGTCTGTCCTGTGTTTCATTATTTTCTTGATGAAAGTGATGGTTAATTACCCCTTCTCTTTGCTTCAGTCTATACTTTATTATATTATTTCGGAAAAGTTAGTGATGATTAATTACTCTTTCTCTTGTCTTCAATCTATCATTTATTTCATTATTTCCTTGATGTAAGTGATGATTAGTTGTTCTTTCTCTTGGCTTTAGTCTACCCTATGTTTCATTATGTCCATGATGTCACTGATAAATAATTATCCCTTCTCTTGGCTTCAGTCTATCCTTTCTTTCATTATCTCCTGGATCTCAGCAGTGATTATCTGCCCTAATGCCCAAAATCTTTACTCCAGTCTACACAGAAGACCAAGCCCTACAGAAGATTATGCTTCTACAGAGAGAGCTGGCTGAACTTAGATCCAACCAGGCATTGACTGACAATTTACACATCCAGGACAGTTCTGCGCTAGGCAAGGAGATTGGCAGAGCCAGAGGTTTCTTCTCATCATCCAATGCTGAAGCGGAAATGGAGCGAAGTGCCCATAGAGAAACCATGGATGCACTAGACTGCAGTGAAGCAGCTGTGAGTATAAAAACATTTCTGGAGAGCCTGTAATGCTGTTCTTTAACCTGTGCTGGAAAAAATAAAATAAAGGACTCATTTTAACACCATGGACACACTGGGTATATGATACTAGGCTTTCTTTCCTAGGACATTTCCTGGTACCAATTTTAAGCTGGACTGACCTAGCAGGCAAAGCCAGCGTGTAAAACATGTGTCTAGTATGCATTCAAATATAAGACCTTCCTGCTATAAAAAAAGCATCTAGAAACAATGCAACTGCATGTCCATTCAGCCTTTATGTGGTTAATATGTATGTCTTTAACCCATGGTGTTATTTCAATGGTAGGATACAAATTCTATCAAGACTCCACACTTGTTGGTTCAAGTGTATGACAGACCTGGCTAGTGGTGACACTTTTTTAGAGTCAAAGTATTTCATCCGGCAGCCAGGAGATGACAGGTTCAATCGCATGTATGGTAAACTGTAACTTTTAGTTTTATGTTGTCTAGTGTGTCTTCGAGGCTCTCCTTTTGTTCTTCTGCATCTGGGAGTGCAAATTACAGTTTGTTTATCATACTACGTCAACAACTATAGTTTCTTATTCTACTGTTTCTGTATCCCTCAATGGAGCATAGTTGCTCTATATCAGGCATGTCAAACTAGGGATCCCTCCAGGACAACATGGGTCATATTTATGTCCTCATAAGGGATCCCCCCGGGGCCACATGGGTCACATTTATGTCCTCATAAGGGATCCCCCGGGGCCACATGGGTCACATTTATGTCCTCATAAGGGATCCCACTGGGGCCACATGGGTCACATTTATGTCCTCATAAGGGATCCCCCCGGGGCCACATGGGTCATTTTTATGTCCTCATAAGGGATCCCCCCGGGCCACATGGGTCACATTTATGTCCTCATATGGGCCACGCTCAACACCTAATTGAAATCATTTAGTAAAAAATGATTGCAGAGTTTTTCCTTTGTGCAGGCTACAGGTGTGTTTGCAAAGGGGTGCATGACGAACCATCAGATGTCTTTGTTTGTGAAAGGCAAGGTTCTTAATTCTGACCATGAAAAGTCCGACAGTGTGACAAACAAGGTGCAAACGTCCGGTAACCATTGGCCCCACTTGTCTTAGTGTTTGGACAGAACTGAAAAGCCATGTCTGATGCATGCTTTTCTGATACTATCAGGCTAGGCGTCTTGAAAGCATCAATGTTAGCAGTGTCTAATGTGCTGAAGGAGACTGAACCCATTTGTGTGGCCACCAAAGTTCCAGATCTGTGGGCTGCCACATGTTGATCTCCAAGGATAACAGCCCAAGATGAGTGGGAGTCTCAACACACAAATGAGTGGTTAGGCAGTTGTATGCAGGACATACATTTCTTGAATGAGCCCATTACAGTAGAATCGTGTGTCAGCTCTGCATTTACCTATGCCTCCTTGGATGGTGGGGAATGCCCATGATTTGCCCCTACCTTCCCTTGAGGGCCATATGTCTACAGACTGGCACCCTGAATGGGTCACACAGGGAAAACACCTGCAGCTAAAGGGACAAAGAGGATACCACAAAAAAGAGGCTACGTCATGTCCAATGCAACCAGCTGGGAAGGCTAAACCATGGAAACAAATGCCTGGTGAAGTCAAATGTGTGGGCCCAAAGATGCAAATATCGGAGCTATGCTTTAAACAGGCACAAAATCACTTGCTTGAATGAAAAGAAGAACAAACGAACGAACGAACAAACTTTATTTTCAAAGGGTCACAAATTGGGCACGCAGGCCCGTCTTACATTCGGCCCTTCCAGTCAACCATCTTTCGCACAGCAGTTGTATTTTACTAATAAAGCATGTTATGATCATATGATGTTATGCATATTATGAATATTATAAAAGAACACAAAAGCATGAGTTGTAAAGTCCATACAAAAACCCGCGCGTGCATACATACACCCACATACACACGCTCACCCACTCACTTACACACACATACATGCATGCATACATTACATACATACATACATACATACAGGCATACATACATACACAACACATACAAACAAACATGCATACAGGCATACACACAGGCATACATACATACACACAAACATACATACATAGATACAAACATACAGGCATACATACATACATACATACATACATACATACATACATACATTCATACATACATACGTAATACAGGCATACACACATACAAACATACCGTCATAAATACAGTCATGCATGGAGACACACACATGCACACACGGACACTCCCACAGAGACACAAACACTCAGACAAAAATACAGACACACACACAGACACTTACATATAAATACACACAGGGAAACACACAGCACACATATTTACATTCGTGCTCACACTGACACACACACCACACACACACACATACGCAGACAAACATGCAGACACATACATACAGCCACATAGACACACACGCAGTCAAACACACACACACACACAAATACAGACAAACAGGCAGACAAATACATACTGACACCCACAGAGACAAACAGGCAGAAATGCATACATATACAAACACATAGAAATACACATGCAGACACATATATTCAGCACTCACAGACATATACTCTGACATGCAGACACATACAGACAACAAAGGGGCACACACAATACACACAGAGAAACACACATAGACATGCACAGACAGACAGACACATGCTGACACATACACTCACTCAGACAGACATACAGACACCCACACACAGAGATAATACATACAGCCTCATAGACACACCCGCAGACAAAACACATAAACATACACAGGCAAACATGAAGACAAACACATACGGGGACACACACAGACACAAACGAAGATATACACACAGTCACATCAAATATGCCGAAAAACACTGATACACACACACATGCAGACAAACACAGAGACACAGACACATATACACAGCTACATTTATCCAATCGCACACACACACACAAGAAGAAAGAAGTAGAAAGTAAACAAGCATAGAACTGATCATGTGTCAAAGTACACTTGTTCCTGCAGTGAGGCACTGACATCATTTAAAGATGACAGGTTTGATTCTTGAATATAGTACTCAATTTTTATGTTGTCTAATGTGGCCTTCTGTCTCTCTATTTCTGTCTGTGACTGCTAATAAGTTTACAACAGTTTGTTTATTATATTCCGTTTTAACTGTCTCGTGGGATACGCTCTCTGTATGATTTCTCTTTAGACAAGAAATAACATCAAGCGTTTCAAAGGGGATGCATTTGGTAATGGTGATATTTTGTAACTACGCTCTGACATGTTGCTTTAATATTCGACAGTACCTCTCTCTGTGCCGATGCCTGGCCGACACTCTCAACATAGAAAACATTGAAGGCATTTCTTCTATGGCCCACATTCCCAAAGATGAAAGGGAACACTTGATTGAAGTGAGGAAAAAGGCATGTCAGCTGATTGTTAGTCGCATTGAAGCTTTGAAGGAAAGACTGGCACGGAAGGATGCCCTGCTGGAGGACTACGAGTCCCAGCTGGCCCAGTTAAAGTAAGCATAACCTTCTTTGTTGTCTGCATTCAACATAAGCCATAATAAGTATTTGGTCCTGTTTTTCCTCCCTGGAAACCATAATAATCTTTGGTATCCTAGGTTTGTTTTTATTGTTTTTAAGCTAGGTAAGTTACTTCTATTTTAAGAAAACCCACTCAGATTTCTTGACCTAGATTTGTGGTGATTGTTTCAACTCTTAATTAGCTAAAGCATGGACTTCTTCATTACTTCCTCCTTTACTGCTTTGGATGTCGAGGGAGATCAAAGTTTCTGCTTCTTGTTCTTCTGGCCACCTCGACCATAGACACATCATGCTTGTGTAGATTTTCTCTGGTGTTATCTTTCCATCTTGTTCTTGGTTTACCTTATGTTCTTCAGCCTTCTCTTGTTGTGTATGTCTTGTAATTTATGACATAGCAAGACATTTTCTAAGTTTGCAGGCTATTTGATTTGATGTCCTTTTATGAAAGAAGAGCTACGTGGTCTCGAGGTATGGTGTCCGCCTCGAGTGCTAGAGCTCCAGGGTTCAGGCTCCTCGAGGGCTGGGATTTTATCACGTGGACTTCTAGTAATTTCCCTCTGGTCTCTGGGTAGTAAGACCGGATGCCCGTGTATATTGTTTCACACATAAAAAATCCCTTTGACAGCTGGAAGTTGAAAAGAGTAGCCTAACGGTGCTGCCCAGGCACAATTTGGAGTTGAAAATCTACCCAAATTATTTCAGGATCCTCGCCGGTACCACAGAGTTCAAGCACTGCTCCTAAATTTTTCAGACTCAGGCTTGAGTTAGAAGAAGAACAGAGCACCTGTGTGCCATGTGTTAATTAGTTGAATGAACGTGTCTTTGTATGATTTTAAATTTGATTCTGTGCTGACTTGTTCTCTGATGACCCAATCCCTGATTGTATCTTTTCTGGTCACTCCTGTTGCCCCTTAAAGCTTGGACAGTCAGTTTTTATTTCATAGATTTATTATGACTGTTTTAATGCACAGTAAATTACTTACATTTAAAGTAACAACAATCATGTTTGCTGTCCAAGATCTGTTACTGTTATTTGAACTCTGAGTTAGCTGTAGCTAGAGCACTTAAAGCTAGTTCCAAAGATTTGTTATGATTGTTTAAATTCTCGGTCAGCTTTAGCTGGAATCTTAATGTTTGTTCCATAAATTTGTCATGATAGTTTCAACTCTCGGTGAGCCACTTCTAGTTTAAGTAGCCGCAATCGAGACTTTTGTCTGAGATCTGTCATTATTATTTATAACCTCTGTTAGCTATAGATTAAATACTTGAAGTAAACACTACCATTGGTGTTCCATAGATCTCTCATAATGCACAAGGATGCTACTTGTAATTAAAGTAACCATAATCATGTTTGTTGACCAAGATTTGTCATGATTGTTTCATCTCTTAGTTAGCTGTGGCTGAAAAACTTTATGTTTGTTCCATAAATTTGTCAAGATCATATAAACTCTTAGCTGTTAGCTGTAGCGATCAGCCGAACTAAAATGAGTACCAGGTAATATCCTAGAAAGCAAGTGTGACCACAGATGTTGACCACCTCACCCACTGAGTGCTGACTGGTCTTGAAAAATGTAAGTCTGGCATCAAACACCTGCTCCACATTTACATATAAAGTGTCCAGAACTTTCCTTTTACTTACTTAATGACTGTACATAGTAAGTAAAGAGCCCTTTGTACACTAGATCAACATGGGAAGATAAAATCAACAATTCTAGATTACAACAAATGGCAGACTTGGAAGATGTAAATTTAACAATAAAAAAATTAGGATGGAGGTGGATTGGATATGTCTTTAGAACGAAGAAAGATAGACAGCCAAGACAGGCAATGCAATCAACACCATAAGCACAACGAGGAAGAGGCAGGCCCAGAGGAACTTGGAGGCGAACCTTTGAGGCTGAACCCAAAGCTACATGAAGGATACAACTGGAGATAGAGAGGATGGCTCAGGATTGAATTGAGGGATGACAGTTTGCCTCTGCCTTGTGTGCCTCTGGGCGCAATAGGAATTGATTGATGTCAACAATCGCCACCAAAATTGCAAGTTGCCATTTATGGAAGTAAATCCCCCGTGTGGGTTCCGGGGCCCCATTGTGGGGAAAACAAGAATAGACCCACTGCCTCCCCAAAAGCATGTCGTAAGAGTCGACTAATTGGGGAGCTTCCTTTGAAGTCGGAGTGCATCTGCCGGAGAGGCAAGGAACCAACAGTCTGTATTCAAGAGAATGAGATCTGTAAAACTGATGCACACGCAACACTCAGGTTCTGGAGCAGGACTGCAGTTCAGTAGTGGACGAGCAACCAGAACTTTCCGCCAGAGTGTACAGCTGGTGAACGCGAAGAAGAAGAAGATGGAAGTAAATAGTCAGTTACGATGAGCTTGCCGTACACTTTAAAATTATTGCATAAGTTATTTTGTCAGCCAAAAAAACCGGCTGCCCACAACTTTCTGAATATCATGACAAAACCTCTGTGGACACAAGCAAAAGGCATTCCACACTAAATACACAGCTCACAGTGCTCCAACAAGCATTTAACTTTATACCTTGGCAGTGAACCATAGACTCCAGTCCATACTAAGAAGGGCATTAGTACACCATTGCTAAAATTAACTTCATAGCTAAAAAGACTGACCAGCCTATCCACCAGATTGGACAGCATTAGGGTTGCCATATTTTGATTTTCAAAATTAAGGATACTTCTCCAAACATGAAATTCCATTTCATTTGTGTTCCATTTCCATTTCTCTTATGACATGATTTTTTCTAAGAATGTCTTTTGCATAAAAGGTCCATCAAATTGTCTGCAGGTGAAATGTTTGAAATTAAATTTTGTATGTGAAATTGACTTGACTGAATACACACTAAGATGATTTCTTTCACTAGGTCATTAGGCATAGATTAAAGAACCTTTTCTTTCTACTGAAGCATTGTGTGCTGGAATAGAAAAAAAAAAAAAAACAACAGCGTTATCTTCATGATTCCAGAGCACATTATACTACTCCAACAGTTTTAAATATAGTCACATAGTGTTGTTTTGTCTTGTAAAATTGTGGGCAAATGTATGTATGTCCCCTGTTCTTTGGGGACTAACAGATTTACTCATGAAATGATGATGTGTTCACAAAATTGAGGACATATGGCAACCCTAGACTTGACAGTGTAATGAATATATACAGCTTGTCAATGCCAGTCAATGCTGAGCTGAGTGATGTGGTCACACTGCTGAATGCTATGGTCACGGTCATGCCTTTACTTGTCAGAACATTCCCTGGGGACCAGTTTAGGCTGGGCTGACCTAGGAGCAGACAAGAATTTAAAATAAAAATAATACCTAACTTTATGAGGGTTTTAAAAGTGACCACTAAACCATACCGGTGATGCTGGCCGCTACAGTCACTGACTTCCTGTGTTAAAATAAATATTCCCCTAATGCCTGTGATAATAATCCATTTTAATGTCATGTTTCAGAGCGACACTTGTCTTGGAAGAAAGAAGAACGCAAGAAGTTAATCGTTTGAAGGTACTGACCTTGCATTTGTTTTTCTAATCTGTCACATTTAATTATGAGTTCAGTTTAAAAAAAAATACTGATATCACAGACCTTGAGACATTCCCATAAGCACTCCATCACCATTTTCAGCAGCCAGTCCAGAGTTTCAAAATCTGATTGTACCAGTAGCAGTCTGATTATATGTCTTTCTTGTCTTTCATCTGAGTGTTTCCCCACATCGGTTCCGGGGCCCTGTTATGAGAAAACAAGAATAGACCCACTGCCTACCCAAAACGCATGTCGTAAGAGTTGACTAATTGGGAGTTTCCTTTAAAGTGGGAGTGTATCTGTCTGAGAAGAAAGGAGCCAGCAGTCTGCAGACAAATGAGTCAGATCTGTAAAACTGATGCACACGCAACACTCAGGTTCTAGAACAGGACTGCAGTGGATGAACAACCAGAAATTGTTGCCAGAGTTTTCAGCTGGTGAAGGCGACAAAGAAGAAGAAGATCTGGGTGTTGAGTGTTGAAATTGCATATAAAACTTAGTAGTATCTTCTCCAGAATGTCAGAGACCAGCCTCGGCATGTATCGTATTTTTTTGTTTTTGTTTTTTGTTTGTTTTACTAGATAGTTTTACCTCTTTAAGGACATATGGCCACTTTGGTGGCTTCTGAATCTATCATGTTTGGATGGATCGCTTCTAAAGTGGCTGCATAAATAGACACTCACATTTTTTTTTTTTTTTTGCTAGGAAAATGAATTTGTATAAAAACTTTTGGAAAGACTAGGATTAGCAAAAGGAAATATTATTGTTTTCCAAACATGGTGAGGCTATAAGTTTAATTTTTTATTTGTTTTTAGTTAATTCAGTGTAGTACAATTTTTGTGTGATTTTCCTGACCAAAAGATAATGGAAAAGGTCTAGAACTGTCCATACTGCTGTTGTCACTGGTGAATCAGAGCCAGATAATGATAGTAGTCATCGTATTATGATTAACATTGCAAACGCAGATAATATCGGTTAGGATGAATTTTAACACAATATTTCAGTTATTTTGTCACTGTTTCGATCAACTGTGTCAGGAATTTAGTTATGAAGTTATCACAAAAATGGTCATAAAAACCAAATTATTTAGACTAATTGTTTCAAATAGCGGCGTCCGTGGCTAAGGCGTTGCGAGTAAAGCCACTACCGCGATCGAAACCTGCATTATGCGTGATTTTTATCGTGGTAGAGAGGTCGACGCTAAAATGGGAATTGGGCTGTCCTGGAAATAAAGACATTATTTTTACCCACAGAGTGCTGATGGTCTGTAAAAATATGGGACGCTCTGCCCAAGTCACCGAAAGGTGTGAAAAGGGAACTTTACTTTTTTTTAATTGTTTCAAATAAAGACTAGCTGATGCATTATTCAATAGAGAACGCATGTGAATTCTTAGAAATGAAATTATTTTTACAGAGCACGTAAAAAAGTAAGGTAAGTACAAAACTTCATCTGCCAAAAATCTTCATGTATGTCTTAACATACTTGAATGAGGCATAGTTTTAATATCTTGTTGTAAAATCGATACTTAAATAGCCTTTGATGAATTTTGTATTCATGTCTCTTTAATTTGATGTATGTAACTATATAGCAAATACTTTTTCTTTAGGAAGGTTTGGCTTTGTCATTTTGCAGTAAACAAAATTTCAGTTCAAAGTGAAGCTGTCTGAATCCCAGAACTAATGTCGTTCGGAAAGTTAGATTCAGTAGTTTGCCACTGCTTATAGAAATATACGTATGCAATGCAACTGATGAACACTGACAATAACTTGGATATTTCACTGTTTTAAACAGAACAGTGCGCGAAGCAGAATGGAGGAGTCAGAATACCTGAGAGAGACACTCAACAGAACCAGAGATCGACTGAACCAGGAGAAGAGACTAAACACCTTGATCAAAGATAGACGGGTGAGTACTTTAAAAAAACTCATCCATGATTTTATTTCTGACAGTTTATTCATATTCTCTTCTTTTTATTTGTCTTTATTGTCTGCATCTTTCTCATTCGGCCACCACTTTCTTTCATTTTTTGTCTGTCTTTCTCTTGTTATTATTGTGTTGCAGCTTCTTTAGTGTACCTCAGATTTCAGTGTGAATGCAGTCAGTGAAATGGGAATCCTTTGTCAGTCGTTAACTCTTTCACCCTAAAGACTTTTAACAGACTTGGCTCATATTAATTTTCCTTTACAGAAATGGCAGAGGGGGTGGTGTGAAAAAAAAAAAAAAAGTAATAGAGAATGTAATCTATTTCTAATCCCTTCACAGTTGTATATTTTTGTAAAAAATAATGAATGTGCTTTATGAATTGAGATGATAGGACAATGTTTAATGCTGTGGGGGAAAGCAGGTGTTATGTTTACAAAAACATCTGGCAAAATAATTCTTCACTTACCATGGTTTTGCAGCCACAAGAGCAGTAAATATCCAGATTTTAAAGTTTGTTAAATTTCTGAACAAATTTAACAGTACTTTCCTACTCTTACCCCCTAAACACAAGAGCAATGGAACATGCTCTGTGTCAGACTCATCAGAACTGTTAGATTCACTAAACTGACCGCTCAGCTGCCATACATGTAAATTCAACAACTCAATCACTTTCTGAATAATTTAAGTCTGTGTTTTTCAGAATCATAATTCAGGGCATTTGACTGAAAGAATTTCAGAGCTTCAGTGCCTGGCTCTCTAGCGTAGTTGGCTAAACCGGATTGCGCGGTGACCAGGTGACCAACTCCTTGTGATCTGTGTTCAAGCCCGGGGGTAGGCAGAAAAGCCACATTTCTCCCAGATTTACGATATTTACAATGGAATCAAGGCCGAAAGGTTGCGACATCCATAATACCGAGCTCAAGGGTTAGCAACTCATGGCTTATGGAATACTAAAACAAAACAAACAAACAACAGAGCTTCAGTCACAGAAAGGTGCATTTTATAGCCTATACTTGTGCTTTGAACATCAGTATCTGCAGTCATTCAAAGGTGAAATAGCAAAATTCACTGTCTGAAAATAAGGCTTGCAATGAATTCAATAATTTAGCACTTAAATGTTCAAACATAGACTAAAAACATAAAAAATGTTAGAGTAACAGTTCCTTGAAAATTCTACATATATTTTAAAACATTAAAAACTAGTCCTGAGCAATATGCAAATCATAATGTCTGGGACATATAGTCGGCACAAAGTGCGCTGTTTGGGCAATTCAGAAAGTCTCAGCCAACCCACACTGTTCGATTTGGCCTGAAAGAGTTAACTTATGATTAATACTAGTGTTGGCAATAGATTATTCTTTGTGGGTAGGCCAAGTCTTCCATCTGTGGTCACTTGTCAGTTTATAAATGTTAACAATAATAATAGGTGTAATAATAATAGTAATTATAACAATCGTCATCATCATCAGGTGCCTTGCCGACTGGGGTGGGCGATCATGCCTCTCCATAATCTGCGATCTCCTGCAGCATGTATCAGTTCATGTGCCGACACACCTCCACGCCATGCAACCAGACTGTCAAGCATCTTCTCTCGTTGTCTTCCTCTATCCCTCCTTCCACAGATCTTTCCAGTGGTCATAACATGTTCTATTTTCTCTCTTCTCATAACATGGCCGAAAAATGATGACTGTCTACTTCTGATGTCTGCGATAAGTTGTCTTCGGGCTCCTGCCTCTTTTAAAACCTCTTGGTTGCTCTTTTTGGCTGTCCAAGGTATTCTAAGCATTTTTATGTAAAACCACATCTCTGAGGCCTCAAGAAATTGTTTGGCCTGCCTACCGATTGTCCAGGATTCACAGCCATATGTTAAAACTGGATGTATGTAGCAAGTAATAATTCTTTTTCTAACTCTCAATGACAAGGATATATTGCACAAGATGTTTTTCATTTTATAAAATGCAGTTTTTGCCTGTCCTATTCTGTTTCTTATCTCAGGTATGCATCTTTTATCTGATGTTATAAATGTGCCTAGATACTAAAATTTCTGTACTTGTCCTAAAATAACACCATCCACTTTTATTACACATTTAGGAATAATTCGTTTCTTTTGATACCACCATTACTTCTGTCTTCCCATTATTCAAACTGAGGCCCATTCTTCCACTTTCTAATACCACAATGTCTATCATTTCCTGTAGTTCTTTCTGACTTGTTGCTATCAAGACTGCGTCATCAGCATAATGTATTTATATTGTGCCCACCAACCACAATTTTGGGCACATCAATTAAAGATCGCATTATATATTTACTGTATATTGAAAACAAATCAGGTGACAGTACAGATCCTTGTCGTACGCCCCTCTTTATGCTTTGAAATGTACCTAAACAGTTGTTAATTCTTATAGCTGCTGTTTGTTGCCAATGCATATTCTTTATTATTCATAGATCTTTCCCATCAATGTTTAATTTTTCTAGCAGTTTGATTACTTCTTCATGCTTCACACAGTCAAATGCTTTTGTATAGTCTATAAAGCATAAGTACAAATCAGCCTTTACTTCTTTAGCTCTTTCTGACACTGTCCTTAGAATGTATATGGCATTGTTTGTACCTTTTCCTTCTACAAATCCACATTGTTCGTCGCTGATTTCTGGTTTAATTTTGTTTCTTATTCTTCTCCTAATTATTCTCAGTAAAATGTGACTCATAAGACTTATTGTGCGATGGTCTTCACATTTTAAAGTGCCTAGTTTCTTTGGCAGAGCTATAAATATGGATTTTAAAAGGTCATTTGGAATATACCCACTATTATAAATATCATTAAAAAGTTTAGTTATTATTTTAATTCAAAAATCTCACAGTGCTTCTATTTCTTTCAGTGAGATGTTGTCTGGCCCGGGTGCTTTTCCTTTCTTCATATGATGTATTGCATCCTCAACTTCTGCAGTCATTATTGGTGGACCATCATTGTTGGTCTGCAGTTCTACGTCTGGTCTATTATCATCATACAATTTCCCTATATACTCTGTCCATCTGTTAATTATATTACTATGTCCCATTAATAAGTCACCATCCTTTGATTTCAAACATCCAGTGCTGTTACGTGTCATCTCTCTTGTTAACATATTTATCTGTTGGTACATGGAATGTGAGTCTTTCCTGTGATTTTCCCCAATCTCTGTACACATTTGATTCAGCCAGGCTTCTTTAGCCACTTTATCATTCTTTTTCTTCCTTCTTTCATCCATCAACTGCAGAATTTCGGTTGACATCCATTTCTTTTTTTGCAACTCTATGGGTTGGTGGGATTGTCTCTTTTGAGGTCTGCTGAATTGACTCACGCAACATACCCCACTGTTCATCAATAGTCTGTATAATTTCCATTGCATTATACCGGTTTTGTAGAGTGACATTCCCTAATTTCTTTAGAATTCCTAAATTTAACTTGAGTTCTGTGGTAATGATAACAATAACTGTAATAAATAAAAAGTAAAAGTTAGCAAATACTTTAGAAATCTGGACATTTTCACTTTGTCTTCTTCTTCTTCTTGTTCACCGGCTGTGAATTCCGGCGGTAAGTCGGTTGTTCGTCCAAAATGGACTTTTGGCTTTTACCTTGACCTGAGTTTTGCGTGTACATCCGTTTTACTGGCTTATTTGTTTGCAGTTCTCGTTCCCCGCCTCTCCGGCAGATGTACTCCGACTTTGGGGGAATTTTACCTCTTTAAAAATCCTGCCTTGGTGGTTTATTTTTCAAT
Organism: Candidula unifasciata; assembly: GCA_905116865.2. NCBI lineage: Eukaryota > Metazoa > Mollusca > Gastropoda > Stylommatophora > Geomitridae > Candidula > Candidula unifasciata. The sequence continues at coordinate 38,755 of CAJHNH020001806.1, read as the reverse complement.
GTGGGTATTTTGACATTAACTAAAATTTTTTATGGGGTTGATCAAAATTAAAGGCATTCACTGAATAATGTAATCTAAAGCTGTAATTGATTTGTTATTTCATTCTTCAGTCAGTGAAACTTACAAGTATTGAATATAACACAGTTCAAGTCTGCTTATCTTTACTCTATAAATACACAGTGTCTGAAACCAAGAACAGCATTGCTGATGTTATATTTATTTTTTGGGTCCAGATAGTTGTTAATGAAAACACAAGACATGTTACTACCGGGCATCACCACTGTAAAATAGAAGATCCCAAGGTTAGTTGTTGTTTTATACTGTTTTTTAAACAAATCAAAGTCACTTTGTTTTTCATCATTATCATCATGAGTTACAGTGCTTGCTAAATCATATGAGTATTTGTTTGTGCACAAACATCTTAACTCTTTGCCCTGAGAAGCTGCAAAACAACATTTCCTGATTGGGTCCAAGCTATAAATATATTAGCTAAAAATAGTATGTCGAGGTTTTAAGGAGGATCAAATAGCTTGTGTAAAACCAAGTGGGTAAAACATTTTCCTGTAATACTCAGTGATAGAGGTCAATAGGTCACAACATGAGTCACCTGATTCAAACTGTTTTTTAAGCCCCCAGGAATGTATTCCATCTAACGCTTCACTCTGTGTTTATTGATAACTCCCTTTATATACTTTGTGTGTTTAAAGAAAAAATGTTGATAAATAAATGTTGTTTTTTAAATGACTTATGTTTGTGGGGAATCTAGTGAGATCATGGCCCATTTTTTTTAAAAGAACTACCAGGGTAATAGCATGTACCTGTCATTGTTTCCATAGTCTATGTTTGTTTCCAATTGTGATGGTATGGTGAGTAGCACTGAGAGAGTTTACAAACAAAAGAGTAACAGATAGTTGTAGCCCTCTGTTCCTATCTGTGAACTGTTAGCCCTGTCTCAGTCTCAAGCACACAAAAAGTAAAGAAATCAGTGCACACAGTAGTGCTTAAATATTTGTCATTTACACTTCAGCATGTGCTGCCTTGTTTTCTTCCATTCTAGACTATATTTGTGTAATTATGTAAATTTGAAGGGGGAATTATAACTAAACTAATTGGATTCCTATAAATGACAATGCCCTGAAGTTAAACTGCCATTTGATCTAAAAATAGATGTGACACATAGAAGCAGTTAGTGCTATATTTGGTAAAAGAAAGCTTCCCAAAAACACATCAAAGGAAGCGGAAGTGTTATGTAAGCAACTTAATTCTTCATCACACACAAAATTTACTGATGATATAACTTCATTATTGAGAGACAAATAGGAAAACTGTCACTTTTCGCAATTAAAAGACCCTATGTAGGTTCAGGGCACCCCTTTTTTATGGAAAAGGATAGACCCACTGCCTATTCTCCACTCCCCCCCTTAACCCCCAACCAACAAGCATGTTGTAAAAGGCGACAAGTTTGGGTTTTTTTCTTTAAAATCAGAGAGCTTATGCCTTAACGGGGAGGAGCTAAAGGTCTGCATACAAGTAAGTCAGATCTGTGAAACAGATGTGTAAGCAAAACTTAAAAGTCTGGAACAAGGCGTAAGTCCAGAAGCAGAAAAAAAAAAAAACAGAATTGTTTACCTAAATTCACAGCTAGTGAACACACAACCAGAAGAAGAGAAAGCAATTAAAACAGCATAACAAAAAACAAAAAGATAGACAAGTCTGAGCTTCTGGCTGATCTTAAGCTTGTCGTCATGGGAAATAACTGACTATGAGCTCGGAAACAAAGCAATAATAGATGTTTGCTGTATGGCGTTAGCTCATAGTTTTGATAACCAAGTGGAAACAAAGCAATAGTAGATGTTTGCTATGTGGTATTAGTTTATAGTTTTGATAACCAAGTGGAAACAAAGCAATAGTAGATGTTTGCTACGTGGTATTAGTTTATAGTTTTGATATCCAAGTGGAAACAAAGCAATAATAGATGTTTGCTATGTGGCGTTAGCTCATAGTTTTGATAACCAAGTGGAAACAAAGCAATAATAGATTTTTCCTATATGGTGTTAGCTTATAGTTTTGATAACCAAGTGGAAAGAAAGCAGTAATAGATGTTTGCTATGTGGCGTTAGCTCATAGTTTTGATAACCAAGTGGAAACAAAGCAATAGTAGATGTTTGCTATGTGGCGTTAGCTCATAGTTTTGATAACCAAGTGGAAACAAAGCAATAGTAGATGTTTGCTATGTGGCGTTAGCTCATCGTTTTGATAACCAAGTGGCTTGTGAAGGAAAATATAGTTGGGATTATATCAGCAATGTCCCTGTATGGGTTTTTTAGGGCACCATTTCTTGTGCGGAGGGAGGGGGGGTAGAGGGGAGACAATAGACCTACCTCCCCTAACAAGTCTTCCATAAAAGGTGCCAAATTAGGAGTTTGCTGAAATCATATGTGTGTGTTGGGTTGAAAGGTGTGATATCACAGCCTAGCTGTAGATCACAACATATTGTGCACCCGCCTTTTAAAAAAGGTGAATGCAGTAGAAGATGAAGCCAGAAACAGTTTATAATTAGAAATCAATCTCTCTGGAAAAGAATATTCACTTTAAAATGGACTTTGTGGAAGAAATGGGGTGAAGTGCACATGATAGGATGACTTGGTGGAAGTGATCAAGAACCTGTGCCCACTGGTGGGATTAAATGCAGAAGAAGAAATTTGAATTGTGGGTCTTAAAAGAATTGACTTTGTCAGGCTGTGAAATTGCCCACAGTAAATCAAAACTGTTGTAGGCATAATGACCCATGATATTCTAATTCACAGGCGAAGTCAATTATTGGCTGTTAACATTAGAGATTAGCACATTTTACGGGTCAATTTTTTTAAAAATTTAAAATAGTCAGTTATGGCTTGTTGACTTCATCGTTAGTCTTCTTTTTTTTTTTTTTTTTAACTTTTCCCCACAATGGAACATAGACCCTCAACCAAGCCATGCCCAGTCGTCCTCACCTTTGCCATGAAGTAATTGTCAATGTTTGTACTTTGTATTCTTGAAAGATTATTTCTGTCAAACTGTCTTCTTCTAGTGCTATAAACATATGTGGGGTTTGTTGCTAACTGTTGAACGATAATGAAGGTTTTTGAGCCACATTTGTTTTCATTAAGGATTATGTTACATTAGTTCTAGTTCTACATCTCTAACAGAGAAAAGTGTTCATGATATTTGTTGATAAATGATTATAGTAATTGATTTTAGATGATATATTCCTGGGTCTAGAGTTTTCTCAAATTAGCTCTAGTAGTCTTAAGTTATGATGTTTGTTGACAGGATGTGGTCAAGAACAAACAACAAAGTGAACTTCTGAAGCGCAAGAACTATGAGATCAAGAAGCTGAAGAAAGAACTCAGTGACACAGAAAGAGAACTTGATGAAACTCACAGAGCTAGACAGCTAGGCTCTGACCTGGTATGAAATATATGATGATTATTTGTTATTATATTATTGGAATGGTGTTTACACAATAACTGCTTCTGATTTCTGTCACTGGTTATTGATTGCACACTTCTGCTTGGAGACAATCAAACTGAAAAACAATCAGATGTTATGAAAGACTAAAGTGTATTTGTTGGATCTAAAAAAAACAAAAACACACACACTGGAAGAATGCAAAGATATCCGTAAAGTAAATGATAATTGATCATAAATGTATATTGTTTTTTTTGAAGGGATGATATGAAAGGGTATACCGCAATCCTATAAATATTACTGCTATTTAAATGTGAAATGTTGAACCTTCATATAATCTCTACCATGAAAAGATGTGGTGGTCAGTTTCTTTCTTCATCATTTTGCTTTCCAGACAGTTCCCAGGAGATTATGAAAATTTGTTTGTCAGGCTGGTCACAAAATTAATCCTGCCTCTACTGTGGATTGAACTTGATTGTTTTGATAGGCAAGGGCACTAACCTCTGACCATGGCTCTTATAGGAAAGTATATGAACAGTTGATGTTCTTGTGTTAGAAAAATTGGAATATGGAAGGAAAGATGAAGTCAAAGGAACATGATGTGCCTGCATAAATGTACAGTTAAAGTTATAATATTATAGATTTATAATATTTGAATATACTAATCTCATTTCACTTCCACCAGTTACGTTATTATTGAAGTGTGTTGGGGGGAGGGGGTTGGAATGTCAGGATCTTTAGTCTGCTCTTTACAATACATTGTTTAGATTGGTTTTATTTTCTTTTAGTCTGTTCTTGATACAATTATTCCATCTTCTGTGTTTTTTTACTTTTGAGGCATGTGTGAAAATTCAGATATCTTTTCAGGTGGAGAACATCAGATAGAATATATATAAAGAAACCGCTGTAGGAATAAAAAGAATCATTTTGAGTAAAGCCATTATCAAATTATCAATGAAGAGATAGCAAAAATACAAAAAGATCATCTGGTTTAGTCCAAGGTTTCCATGGTGATTGGTTTATTTTAACTTTTTGAGTCCCAAGGAACGCGTCCTACGTTCATAGATTCCTACCTAGAAGCCCAATGAACGCAAGATGCGCCGATGTTACGTCTTTCTTGACTACCCCTTGGGCCTGCGATGCTAAACCCTCTGCCTTAGAGTTAATAATGGAGTATGTCACTCATCTTCATCTGGTGCTCTGCAGACTGCCTGGGGGGAAAAAGGGGGGAAGGGGTGGGATCTGTTAAACACAATTTTGAGGTCCATGATTTCATTTACAAATGACTCTCAATTTTAGAATGCAGTCTTTTTTTAGGTGTGTGATTCTATTATTTATAAATTATAACTTCTTCAGTATAACTATTACAAAATATGTGATTCCCTGACAGAACTTTACAAATAAGAGGTTACTAATGTGTTGGATAATTGGGAACTACTGGAATATGTGACCTGCATGTTTCAGTTGAGAGAATTCATGTTTGAACTTTGTTATATGTTGATGTAAATTATTTAATATGCACCCTATGTGAGAAATACGACAGGTAATTAATGGTGCAACATATTGTGTACTTATTATTTTTATGAATTATTTGCCTCTCTCTGTTTCAGCTGATTCATGCAGACAGGTGTGGTCCCAGCTGCAGCGGATGTCCAGCCTGCAGATCACTTGAAATAGCAACTGCTTAACAAATTCCACGTTAATCTCTTAAGAAAATTATATTTATATCTATCAATGGCATTTGATTCTTAAGCTGTGGCATAAATTTCCTGTATCAGTCAACCTATTAGCACTCAAGGAATAAAAAATATAACTAAAATTATATTACTTGAGCCATTAAAATAATTTTATATATTTAAGCTTAAAAAAAATATTTACTCATAGGGAAGATGTTGTTTGTGCAAAGAATGTCATGGAATGATAGAAAAATGAGTATTCCTTTTCAAGACAGATGAAAGATGTAAGGTCATTACAGAAATTATACGAGGAAAGTCAGTGTTTTTTCAGACATGTTATAAAAAGGAACGAACTCAAAAACTTATTGATAACAGGCATGTCTGACAAAAAAAAAAGGAGGAGGCAAAGATATAAATAACTGAATGGTTTGGCCAAATGAATGAAACAAGAACACTGACCTGATTCATGATTCTGGTTATCCTGTTAGATAGGGAAGCATGACAGCCTACACTTATTGACTCTACACATAATGATGGTAATGATGATTTTGGTACTGTTGATTGACTGCCAAGACATTGATCCAAGTTCAACCCCTAACAGAGGCATCAGTGTTTTTTTTCATTGTTATGTGTTGTTAGTATTACAGTTCTCGGTTTGATGCTTTCTCAGAAACTGAATACGAAAACATTTTCAAAATTAACTCTTTTAGTCCCAGGGAGCTCTTCATCAGAGACCCAGGGGGTGGCACATCTTACATTCACCGAGCTTCTTGGTAGGAAGCAATGATGCCTTTCTTGGGACTGAAAGAGTTTATTGCAACCAGTTTACTTCATAGGAAGAAAAGGTATATGGTATGACGGTGATCACATTATCCATATGTATGGCAGTTGGTCTGTAACAAATGTGTCTAGAACCATATGCCTGATGTGTCAAAAGTGTGGGAATGGTCCTTGACTTAGTTACTGACTGAATAAAGAGCATGTTGAGACATGTAAGGGACTTTGCCTGCATAAATAGACAATAGTGTGCAAGAGAATACAAGATTAGCTGAGGCAAACACCATCAAGAGATGGATTAGAAGAATCCTGCAAGAATGCACAGTTATGACACAGGGTATGAAGGTTTGGAGACAGAGCAGCCGACCTCCAGACATGGTACTTGATGATGGTTATAAACCCTCCAGTAGGGCATGGTACTTCCTGATGATTATAAATACAATCTTCCGCTAAGCTGGACATGTAGGGTATTGTTGTCATGTAAAACTGTATAAAATCACATGAGAAAACTGTCAGAAAAAAAAAATTTTTTTGAACTTTTTTTGGGGTCAGATTTTTTACACCATGTACTTTTAATTTATTGTACAATTTTTAATTACTTTTTTTTTAAATAAAGAAAACTTTGATGTTATTGTTTTATTTTACACAGTTTGAAATTTCTTAGTTTCCATAGCTCTTTCACTAACAGGCAACTCTTATACATTTAAATTTTTTCTTTAGTTATACATTTGTTTAAATCTATTTCTGGCACTTGCTTTTATGTGTGTGTTTTCTCAACCCGAATGCTCCCATGTTTATGTGTTTCTCAATCCAAATGCTCCTATGTTTGTGTGTTTTCTCAACCCAAATGCTCCTATGTTTATGTGTTTCTCAACCCAAATGCTCCCATGTTTATGTGTTTCTCAACCCAAATGCTCTTTATGTGTTTCTCAACCCAAATGCTCCCATGTTTATGTGTTTCTCAACCCAAATGCTCCCATGCTTATATGTTTCTTAACCCAAATGCTCCCATGCTTATATGTTTCTCAACCCAAATGCTCCTATGTTTATGTGTTTCTCAACCCAAATGCTCCCATGTTTATGTGTTTCTCAACCCAAATGCTCCTATGTTTATGTGTTTCTCAACCCAAATGCTCCTATGTTTTTGTGTTTCTCAACCCACTTTGTCCCAATTGTTACTTCAACTCATACTGCTCCTTGTTGTAGTAATTCCACCCCTTCAGACTAAGAATGCTACTCTGAAGTACACTACACTCTGGGACTAAACATTGTTGAAGCAACAACTGTTTTTTTGGCTACAATAGTATACAGCCTTTTCCTGATGGCCGGTGTGGGTGGGTGGGTTTGACTGAGTTCAAATGAAGTTCCATTGAAAGTTTTCATTCCAGAAAAAAGCATACCATTGTATTTATTTGTTGTCTGTAATTTAAAAAGGAAATGAAGGAAAACGTTAGGGAATATAAAAGATAGACAGAAGCATTGTTGATAGAAAATCACAATTACATTTTTTCACATTAACAAAAAAGATTACAGCTTTGACTTTTGCATTCTAAATTTAACTCTCTGAGCCCCAAGGAGGGCATCATACTTTCATAGGTTCCTACCTAAAGGCCCAGTGGACACATGATGTGCCGATTTTACGTGTCTCTTGACTACCCCTTGGGCCTCTGATTCTAAATGCCCTGGGACTCAAAAAGTTAAACAGAAAAGACAAACAGTAGATTCAACAATTGTTTGCCAGTCATATTTTGCTTTACTTCATTGTGGACATACTAAAGTACCAACTGAATCAAATAAAAATTGGTAGATGAATCCTTTCAACTGAAATACAAAACCAGCAACACTCAAAAACAATATCCTCTATTTCAGCTGAAGATATTTATTTTGTTGTTGTTTCATTTGATTTAGTTGTTCCTGGCAAGATACAGTACTGTGAAATCATTTTGTTTTTGTCTACTCTGTTAAGATACAAATTAAGATGAAAGTTATGCAGACAATCAATAAATGCAACAAGTTGTACATGTGTATGCCCATGTGGGATCTATGATTATATTTTAAAAGGAAAAAATGAGTAGACCCATTATTCCATCACCTCCTCCCCTAACCCCTTCAAACCCCCCCCCCCCCCCCCCCCCCCCCCCTTCCTCCCCAAGGATGTGGTAAAAAGCAGCCAATGAAGATTTTTGCTAAAATCAGATGTTTTGAGCCAAAAGGTGAGGACATCACACTCTAGCTGTAAACCACAGCAAAACATGCCATCTAGACTTTTGAGGGAATTTGCAGTAGAAAAAAGAATTACACTCACTTAATGGAAACAATATTTGCAAGTACTTTAATGTTTATCTCTTTTTATTAAATGTTTCTTATGTATTATGGCTGTTTGGCAGCATGGATGTTGGATGATATATTCTTGACTGCAATGCACCTGAGTTGTTTTCTGTGTATACAATAGTGCCAGTTATTCGTGTATATTTTAGAAAATATAGTTATAATAACATTTTCGTATAAATATGCAGTTCCACTTTTTGGTTTAGATTCTAAGTAGCACAGTCGAAGCCAAAAAACTGGAAGCACAACCAGAATGATACACATGTGAAACTGTACCCTCATCCTATGATTAGGACCCAGATATGTAAAGATCTACAATGTAACACACACAGCTAGAGGAACTAAGCTACTTTCTTAACATCAGTGCTATTTTTACATTTTTACAGTCACAAACTTTTCCTCAGAACTTGAGGATTGATTTACATTGGAGTATGTCTCTGCCAAATTCAGTTCATTCATTCATTTACTGTCCCATCGTGGCATTATGTGTCCCATAGGGCTTGCAGTCTATTTTTCCATTCCGTTCTATTGTTTACTAGAATAACATCCTTTCCTGCAAGTTTCTAAAACAAAACTTCTTTTAAAACAAAGTAAGGGATTTTGTCCCATGCCTAACCCTCCTTCTTTCTCATCCAGGCTTGGGACTGGCAGTGGTGGATATGCAAAATTCAGTGCTAGTATTAAATTAAATGAGTGTCCATGTGCCTGCTGTTATTGCAAATTACTTTCTAGCTGCAGTTTGGTTCCTAATTATGAAGATCTAAACCATATTTGATACATGTGTACATGGGAGCCACAGTGGCTCAGCAGCTAGATACCTGCCTGCTAGCCTCAAAGTCCTGGGTTTCAGTCCCCATTGAGACTTAATTTCTTCTAAATTTATCTTCGTTTCCCAGCTTGATCTAGTCTTAAATTTGTACCAGGTATTGTCCTGGGAAGTAAAGGCATCTGGCATGATGGGCATCATATGCTGGATGCCCCAGTGACATAAAAATAGGTTCCTTTACTTGTATTTGAGACATGTGTAAATGTAATGAACTTCACTCACATTGAGAGGTATCCTTTCTTCCTTTCTTCCTGCTGCCATCTTGTGTATTTTCAAAATGTCTGAATTTGTCTTTTTTTTTTTAGTCATCTGCAATTCCAAATCCGAAAACGTTTCTTAGTTAAAACTGGTTACCCATTTGTAGGAAAGTAGAAGCTATGACATCATCATGACATGCCATACTGATAAACATTATTCTACTTTGCCATCTCCCATGACCACTTGAATTATGTATCAAGTTTGTGTTATCCTATATTGCTCAGTGTCTCTCTGTAGAATGGCTAGTCCTCTGCCGAGAGTGTCACATAAAGTCCAAAGTTTGGAGCTCCAGCAACAGTTCACAGGCATATCTATAAAAAATGCACTTGTGAACTGAAATAAGCCTATGACCTTTAGAATGTGAGGCAAATGGCTTGACCATCTCACAGCAGGGACTTCCTGTTGGACCTGTGTTCTTGATTCATTCCTATTTGACCACCTCACAGCAGGGACACCCTGTTAGACCTGTGTTCTTGATTCATTCCTACTTGACCACCTCACAGCAGAGACTCCCTGTTAGACCTGAGTTCTTGATTCATTCCTACCATGTGCACTTTTTATATCAAGTTTCCAAGCTGTCACTAAGTTTTCAAGTTTATTTCTCCTGATAACATGCTCATAAAATCTTGACTGTCTGATCTGTTTTATGTAATCAGTTTACAGTTTTCATCTGCTCTTGGAGGTCTGTCGCATTTGTATTCTTTTTGTATCCATGTAATTATTCACATTTCCCTCAGAAATTGCATATCACTGCTTACATAATTTGAAATCATACACATCAAGGATCTATTATTTAATCAGATCTTATTATCAAGAAAAATATCCATGTATGCATTTGTTTGTTTTAATAGTTTGTATTTAATCTGAGCTTAAACCATGACCTATTGTTTATGAATGTGTGCTGTTGATGTCATAAAATGGGGATAGAGAGCCTATGGGAATGCTCTAAAAGCTACAGTATCACTTTGCTCAACTCAACTCATGCATTGTCTGCATTAGAGTTGTAGATGTTTCATCTACTAATATGTTTTGATCATCTGCAGGCATTGACTGGCCTGAAAACTGTTTATCCAATCAGTGCTTGCTTAAATTGCCAAAATAAAACACTGTGGCACCTCGGTTGAATGCTTTAATCCTTTCCGGAACCATTGTCTTATTACAAATAACAAATATACTTAAAGACATTTCCCATAAGGAGACAATGAAAACAAAATCCTTTTGTTATTCGCATATTAAAAATTGATGGAGTTGTATAAAATAACTTAAATACTGCTTATTACTAAAATACATAAATACCAGCGCAATTAGATAATAGCATATTTAACTTAACTTGACCTTGACTGAGATGATTTGAGTGCCTGTTTAGGATGTTGCTGAGAAGGGAGGAGGAGACATTCGATTTTGGAAGGAGAGTCACCTTTCAGTAATTTTCAGGATTCTGAAATTCTATTGTTTTATTTCTCTTTTTTGTTTTCTGTCTCTTTTTACTGCTTGGACCTGATATTGGCTTTTTAGCTTTGACTTGTACTGAAAATCTATCCGGGTAACTTTGCTTCTGCCTCCTTCTAAGCATTTTTCAGAAATGTCACACTGTCTGGTCATGTTGTCTTTATTTTGGTGGTAATTCTCTGCAAAATTCAACCTTTCTGCAACTGCTTTTCTGATTAATGAAGTAGGGGCTTCCTCCCTGTCCTCATAGACTGTCTCGAGAGAGTTAATCAAGGGTAGTGCACGGTTGTCATGATTCATACACGAGCAAAACTACACCTGGCAAGTAGTTTACAATAACAGCATGCACATGGACACTTATTTAAGTTTAATATCAGCACTGAATTTTTGCATCTCCACCATTTCAGTACCAAGCCTGGATGAGTCAGTTCGACCAATTCAGGGATTTTTCCTTTGAGGTCGGAGTGCATCTGCCTTAGAAACAAGGAGCCAACAGTCTGCATACAAATAAGTCAAGTTTGTAAAATACATGTGCATTCAAAACTCAAGTTCTGGAACAAGACTAATGTGCAGAAGTCGGCAAACAACAAGAGCTTTCTGTCGAGTTTACAACAGATGAACGCTAAGGAGAAAAAGAAGAAAAAGAAGAAGTGGTCACCATCAGCCCCATCATCTCCACTACCACCATCCCACCACAGTTTCATGCCAGCTGTGTTGAATTTAAAAAAAAAAAAAAAAGAAGGTATATCAAGCAATTTTGTTTTCTCTCTAAACATTAAATTTACCAAGTTGGACTTATTAAAATTGTATAATTATTGAGAGTGAAACATTATTTTGAGCATGTCATGAAAAGTGGGAACATGGAGCATGTCACAGCTGTGGGAAATTATTTTCTTTCTAAACAGGACATTTACCAAGTTGGACTTATTCTAAAGTTTGACACATAACCAGGTACCACTCTATGCTTTAGAGAATTGGTGTACTGCAGTGAAGATAAAGAGAAAAAGTACAAGTGAATGAATGAATAAATTATGTAATTAACTAACTAGATCTGATTTTAAAACTTAAAACAGCAAATACATAGTGTGTGGTTTGTTTGAGTAATCCTGAAAAGGATGCAACTGATAAAAGGGTGAAATATTATATGTACGATAAATAAATATATCAGTGCTTGGCACAAATGGACCATCAGATGTATAAACAAGATGGAAAATAAAAAAAAAAGTATAATTATTGAGAGTGAAACATTATTTAGAGCATGTCATGAGAAGTAGGAACATGGAGCATGTCACAGCTGTGGGAACAGCAAAGAGGAAGAGAGCGAGAAGGGTACTAAAAGAGAAGTTAGTGGGCAGTTGTTATCATGGCAGGAAAGAGCAGCTGCATCAAAAATGTTGACAGTACATTTGAAAAAAATGGCTGAGGACAGGCATGTTTACCATGGCTACATGGCATAGGCTTTGTGATGAAAAGCCATCCTTGTGAATAGACAATGTGCTGTCACTTGATTGGTTGAAGTTAGAACTTCTAGTTAATGCCTGTAATCTGATTGGATGATATCATTGAGTGTTTGATGCCTATTAATAATGTTAAGGTTATAAATGTTGAATATTGTGCCTAATACAGTTTTATTATTAAACTTTTGCAATTGCATTCAAATAAAAATAGTGTGCTTTTATTATTTTACATTGTGTACAGGCTTATATTAACTATTTCTGTACCAAGTGCTATTTATACATTCATTTGTTCCTTGTTCCAAGGCACTTTGGGAGTGAGTGAACAGTATGGAAGCAGAAACAGATAGTATTGGTCTGAAAAGAATGATGAGGCGTGTATTGGCCATAGGATCTGGTTATTTTCAGAAGAAAGGGAGACACACATATAATGAATCTTCTGTTAGTATCATCGGAATTGGAACTATGCACTAGCTGCTGAAGATAAGGATTGAGCACTCATGGACATTCTCCTAGTGCTATGATATTGGTTCTTAACCAGACTAAAAAAAAGATAAGTCACATCTCTTTCTATGTGCTCGAGACAGATGGTTTATGAACTGGTTTGGTTAGTTAGTTGTTGGTTGAGGTTCGAGCATTACTGCTGAGGGTTTCCCCATAACTGATCTATTCTTGTGTCAGGGGAGATCATACAAAAGTGTCCTTCACTTTTCCATTTGAAAACTGGAGGAAATGAGAACTTCTCAGACGAAAACTAATTAGGTCCAGTCTTGTTTGGCACCTGAAATTAGGTTGAAAGCAACCTAACCAACAAACCACATGGGGACACTCTGAAGCTGTTAGTTAACTGTAAACAGAAAATGAAGGATACGTGTTTGTTATTAGACAGTCACTAGGACACAGATGTAGCCTATAAGTTCTGAGAATTGTACCATGCTAGTCAGTGGCTCGGCAAACCAAAATGAACGACCGAACAAACAAACTTTTTTTTCAAAGGGTTAAGAATTGGACACACTGGGCCCATCTAACATTCTGCCCTCCACTCCATTCCTTGCATGCAATACGGCAGACAAGGCGAAGAAGAAAATGTAATTGAATGACAATAAAGCGGCATATGGCGTTGTAGCCAACTATAAGGAAAACTGAAGAGCTATGGAAGGACAGAGAGCTAAACAACGTGGACCAAACAATATCTATGCCATATAGCCATTCTTGAAGAGTGTTTTAAGAGAAAGGGACTACTCAACAATTGTCCTAGATGTGTTTTTCAGCTCCATTGGTGGAGAAACTTCCTTTTGTATATTACATAATTTTGTGTTGAGGTAGTCTGTACCATGCAAATACGACATTATTTAGGTACATCAGAACTAAGGTACCAGTTTTCATTCTTTTGATTTAGGAATGGTATAAGTGAAACCTGACTTGATAGTATTTACAAATTGTATTATGTTGCATGCTTAAATGTGTACTGAAGAACTGTCTAACATAAATAAATAAGAAACAGTTACTCAGAAAGCGAAACACGGGTTGATCTTAAATGATAGTTAGCACCAGATATATTTCAGATCAGCGGACTTATAAATTTAGGAGCACTCATGGCCAGGCGGGCATGACTTTGCCGAACCTGCAGTCATATAGACACATGATGTCACAATATGTCACAAAACGCTCACAGTCCATTCCATATCTCTGTTTAGCCATGTACACGTTTCCTTTTATTCGAAATAATAGACATCTTGGTCTCTGTCAGCAACGTTCATTTAATGATTTCATGTTGCAGTCTTTGGTTGCTGAGTCCATGTCTTTACCGTGTCGTTCCTCTTCGTGTAAGTGTGAACCAAGCAGTGTCCCTGTCAACAGCAGCAGGAGCACACTGACTAGATCCTCACCTTCTAGCCCAAAGGTCTTCAGTTCGAATTCATATCAAGTCAGATTCTTTACCAGATGGACATCATCCGCCTAGTCCAAACTGGTCTATACAAATAGACACTAACTGTCGTAGGTATTATGTGTACGTAAAAGCAAAAGACAAAAGTGAGAAATCAAGAAGATTTATTGCAGATATTCATCATAATGTCTCTTTAAAAAAAAACATTGAATTTTAATTATTCATTTCTGACACACGTGGTTTGTCTTTTCTTATAAAGGCACAACACATGCTCCCCTAAGTTCCACCCCCACCCCTCTTGAAGTTGACGCACAATACCGTCTCCCCTGGCCCTGTTCACTTTCTCAGGTGTCTGTATTTTGTTTCACAAAAACAATGCAGGTTCTCTTTCACACACGAACACCCAGACACAGTTGCACATGTTCCTATAGTGTATCTTAAAAGCATAATACAGACTTTCTTTCATACTTACAAACATAAACACCAAACAGACCATGTGGCTGCAGGATGTCTTAATATAATCGATACAACCCCACCCACCCATACGCACACATAAATGCACCTGCAATGCGTCCTAAACGCTGAATAAAAGTTTTTTCATACGCACCCAGACGCACACACACACACACACACACACACGGGCACACATTCTTCCATATGTGTGTTGTAAACACACATTTATTCAACTTGTTTTTATTTCTCTCCATTTTTTGTTCTCAATCGTCTGTTTCATTTATTTTGTTTCGTAATTTAACCATTCATGTCCATAATGCCCCCCCCTCCCACCCACACTTTTATGCTTTTTCTTGGTTTCATGTTGACATTAGTTGTTTGGAAGCTCTGCTGTCTTGTCCGTTGAAGCTTCCAGTCATATTTTATGTTGCACTCTGTTGATAAAGACATTGGTAGAAATGTTTGGCTGTATTTGTACTCGTCTGTTCCATACCCTTCATTTAGCTGTCGAATCACATTTTCTGTTGTGATTTAGCACTACATGTTGAGCTACTAGATCTGTTTGAACAGACTTCACTGATATCAGTTGGAAAAAAAGAAAAAACTTGATTGTAAAAATAAGTATCACTCCCAATATTATTGACACCCGTCTAATTATATGTCAGCATTGTGACAGCAGGTGGCACTGACAAGAATGAATACTGAAGACAGCGAAAGATCATTCTCACTTACGCAACACGGCTGTCATTAAGTAAGTTCCCATATTATTCTTCTCGAAGCTTTCTGATTTACGTCAGTATCTGGCTTGGGATATCGTTTATCGTCTATGTGTGTGTCTATGATCACGACTTTATATGAATGAATCAATAACTGATATCACTGCACTTAGGACATTTCTGTTTGTGCTCCGTCATCCTCTTCAGTAGCCAACGAAGGGTCGTCATGCTAATAAATGTTGCAACCTGAAAAAAGCCCCCCCCCCCCCCTCCTCGTTTCCCCCTCAATGTGAATATCTTCCACACCTCCACACCCCAGTCATTGAATGTATGGATTATCTGTCTTTTCTGTCGCACTGTCCATCTAATCCATAGAGCCTTCACCATATTCGCTTTATCGTCAAGTATCTCAACACCTAGAGGAGCGGTAGCAGCTAATCTATCAACCTGCTGGTCACCTCGCCCACCTGAAAATACTGGACAGAAAGTCCATAATATTCTCCTGATCTGGGTCTTATCAAGTGATGCAAGCCACTCTGCGTGCAGGACACCAGTTTTAATTTTCTAAAGAATGTTCAGTGAGTCTGTTAAGATTACAACATGTCAAGCCATCAGAGAGCTGCCATTACTGCCTCTACCTCTATTCTCATAAAAAGCAGTCTCAAGCCATACTCCATAACCGATAAAATCAGATGCTGGTAGTGTGTATAGATATGTTCTGCCTCATTTCTGTCGATGTCATCACATTCAAAGAACTGAGTCATTTTCCTGTCCTTAAATCTATCTCTTCCACGCGGTGTTTCAAAGACACTCTCCTGTAAAAAGTTATTCCCAGGTATTTTAGTTTAGTGAATTATCTCTCTTTGTGTTACAGCCGTTTTTTGGGGATGTCCGGCAGATCTCTCTCTCTCTCTCTCTCTCTCTCTCTCTCTCTCTCTCTCTCTCTCTCTCTCTCTCTCTCTCTCTCTCTCTCTCAGGAAGGTGAAATTATGATATATATATATATATATATATATATATATATATATATATATATATATATATATATATATATATATATATATATATATATATACACACATACATACATAAATATTTATACATAAAGTAAAGATCCCTTTAAACGCCTTATGCGTATCGGGCATATGGGAAGAACGTCCCATATTTTTACAGACCAATCGGCACTGGGTGGGTAATGTTGTCAGTATTACGCCGGCCGTCTTCACTTCACTAGGTCAGCCATCCTGGTACCCATTTCAGGCTGGGTCAACCTGCGACTACCCCATATCATGATACAAATCCACACAGCCAGTAGTGGGTTTCGATCGCGGTACGTTGGAATTACGAGTCGGACTCGCAACGCTTAAGCCAACGACACCGCATATGTATATATTTCGGTCTTTCCAGACCATAGTGTTATATTGTAGTATTTCGAGGCATGGCAATAACAGCATATAGCGGTGACGTCTTTCCATCTTCCGATGATAGCACAAGGCCTAAACAGTATTGTAGAGACAATGCGTTGTCATTCATTGTTTACTCAAAAGGAAATTGTACAAAAACATATTTGAAACAAAGCTTGCTGTAAAGACTGCCAGGTCATAACAGCAGTGCCATGCCTGTCCGCCTGTTTGGGCTTTCCTCCTAAACCAGCTGCCAAACCAAGGGTATGGGTCTGATCTGTCATGGCATAACATGAAATTATCACGCTGCATGTTCTCTTCCTAGGAAAAGAATAGTACCCTCCCCAGTGTGCTCCGACGCCCGAAGTAATTGGCACAGGTGGCGTGTCCAGTTAAAAAAAAAATACTATGTTGGTTACCCAACAATCCAGGAAGCCTCCGCGGTGTAGCAGCTAGACGCTCCCCGGCACATCGGAAGGTCGTGAGTTGTGGTACCAGGGAAGTAAATTCGGCTGACGTTATGCTGACCACGCCACCCACAAAGTACCGATTGGTCTATAAAACATGGGTCAAGCCCTGCATGCCCAATATGCCTGAAGACGTGGAAAAGGGTCCCTACTGTTACTGTTCACCACATCTGGTATCAACAACCAACATACTACAGTTGTACTGTAGCTTAGTCATGTCTCTGACTGTGATAAGACTATATATCTATAAGTAATTAACTGAACTAATATTGCACGATCACTATACTGAATCTGATGGCGTTATTAACAACTGTCACTTTGAAGTCAAAGTGTCGCCTGTAGCAAACTGTTACTTTGATACAATGCTTGGCCTAAAGCACATCGAAGTAATTAAGAGACTTAATCTTTCCTGGTCACTAAAAGTGCCTGTTTATCTATGCAGTATGATGGTAAATAAGGAAATTGTCTTGAAACAAACTGACTGACTCGCGCACTTTCACTTCTTAAATGTTTGTTTGTGAAGATAAAACTAACAGCTAACTTCGCAGCTAAAGCCAGACAACTTGTACATAAAGAGCTTTCAGCAGCACGGTATCTCCATGTAGTGTCAGGAGGAACAAGCTATGTCTGATCAAATAGTCTTCTTCTTCTTCTCTTCCACCTTCTACCTCATCGAAGTGTCGGGGGAGATGTAATGTTCGTTGATTATCTCTGTCAAGAGCACTATAAAGATTGATGTTCATTTCTGTAAGGTTGTTCTTAATGCCATCACTACATATTTTCAGAGGTCTTCCACTCGTTTTATACCCGTTGTAACGTTTTATGTGGCTCGCTGTGGCAGATAGTACCAGGGCATTCTTGTTAGGTGTCCAAACCACTTCATTTGTTGTTCTTTGATGACCTGTAAGACTGGCTTTAATCCTAGCATTCGTCTGATTTCGTGATTTCGTATTCTGTCTTTCCTTGAAACTCCTGCAGCTCTTCTAAGGCATTTCATCTCTGTTGTCACAATTTTACGTTCATTAAACAATGCCAGACGTGGACATTTACATCCTCCAATGAACGTAAAATTGTCACAACAGAGGTGAAATGCCGTAGAAGAGCTGCAGGAGTTTCAAGGAAAGACAGAATACGAAATCACGAAATCAGACGAATGCTAGGAATAAATAGTATTCAAATAGTATTGGCGTGAATCCAGCAACCAATGAAGTGTTAGTGTATCCTTTAGGTTTGTTATCAGCATACAGGAGAAATGTGGATAGATAATTAAGTATGTAACACAATATACGTTGCCAATTTAACAAATAACACGTTTATGCTTTGTTTACTGTGGCTATTTCCGTCTGCAACCAGATCTGGGACTGAAAGAGTTCAGATTAAACATTTCCCTAGAAACATGTCTAGTTCAGAGATGGCGACTCATAGACATTCTTGGAGGGGGTCAGATACCATTTTTAAGAAGGCGGACAGGGGATGAGGAGCGTTAAAGGGGGGGGGGAACTTACGTCTTGTTAAAGTGCGCAGTGATAATAATATTAGAATATTATTATATTTATTTTTTTTTCGCTAAATGGCAAATACGTATAATATATTTGAAATAATTTGAAATGTATCTATACCGTGTGTCCGTAAAGTCATGGTACACATTCCTATGTGGCGGCGCTTCGTAGTGCACCATGACATTACAGATAGAGTGCAGACTTTAAAAAAAAAAAAAAACGACTATACATGTTTAAAGGTACCATTTAACCCCACTGTAAATTTTGTAGAGGAGGGTGGCAGACTTCGTTAAGAACTGGGGAAAGTGGGGAGGGGTGCAAGTTGTCTAATGTTCCGGTGCCCCTGGCCCGGGCATATTCAGATAACACTTATTAACAGCTGTTCATTAAACAGGAGAATGTAAATCGTCCATTACTCGTAGTTGATTGTACGAGTTATTGTTCCTTGTCGAAGCTGTCGCCTTCACCTCGTATATATTACTGCACGAACTGAACGGTTTCACCGTTCTGGTCGACTTATTACTACACTTAGTACTGCAGGTACTTAACGTATTACTGTTGCTGAGCGATATAGAATCCGTCATTCTTCCTTTATTCCGCCGGACGTTGTGATCAAAAATTGCAGGCGACGAGCAGTACCTTGGAGGACCATCAGGTGTAACGACTTCCGCCATTGCCAATCGCTTCCTTTCAACTTGGACGACAATCAGACGATAAATGAGTAGTACAATCACTATCGTATTTTTGCAAGTGAAAAACATATTTGTGTAGCTCAAAACAAAGTATTTAAAAATCAGCAGCATTCGCAACATTAAGAACGGCAGATCTTGCAGGAGTATAGAGATAATGATGCCGTAGACGTCAGCATTGCAGCAACCATCGTAGCCAGCTTGTTGGCTGAAGGGGATGAGGCCGCTACGATCTCTTCGCACTCTGGATGCAGTTAGGACTAGGGAAAACTGGATCAGGCTTAGCGACCAGATTCCCAGGATGATGATGCACAGCATTCGGTTGTGACTCACCTGAAAGATAAGACGCAAGGAAAGATAAGTGGAACAAAAATAAAATCAAGAAACAGCTTTTGTAGTCGTATGTTTCATCTTTCTACCCGTACATCATTGATGAAGTTTCTGATTTCAGGCAGACTATTTCAGGTAATCAGGTCATCAAAGTTTTAACTTCATAGCAAATGGGTCACCCTATAAATGCTCTGTTTCTGCGGCAACGGAAAATATACGGAATGTTTATTGCATTTCCTTTTGAAATAATTGACACATACTGTAGTCTCAGAAAAGCCTATAGTATAGGCTATAGAATACACACACACACCCACCCACACACACATATTAAATGCATTTTATCATCATCATCCTTTGTGTGCCGTTAGACGTCATATAGGGCTATCATTCGACTCCTCTACTCCGCTTTATTTTCTTCCCTGTAGTATTAATGTTCTTCTTAATGTTTCCTCTGGACGTCTTCTTTTTCTAAGACTGTTTCCTATTTGAGTGCCAGTTTTGTATTTTTAGTCCCTGCCTTCTCTGTCACCTTCTTCTGCAGTCGATACAGGTATGTGTCCAGAAATTGAGTTGATCTGACTCTTTCTGAATTCTTCGAATTTTATGTTGATGATTTTTCTCGGACATTTATTTTCGAATGTATGTAACTTTTGTTCCATATCTTTGGTGGTTCTGCACCTGTCGCTGCCATATGTTAGGACTGACGTTATGTTAGATTTAAAGATTTGTAGTCTGGGATTGAAGCTTCAAGACCAAACTACGAATCTGTATAACTCGGAGCTCCAAATTTTGTTAAGATTTTTCAAGAATTTCGTTTTGCCAATGCATATCAGAATTCCTTCGCTTGATCTCCTTAGGAGCCAAAATTGCTGCCCAGATATATGAAATGGTCTGTTACTTTTATTTGTTGTTTCTCTAGCACGACATCTACATGATCTTCTCTTGGTATCTTTAGTGTATTTTTTCTCTCCTAACCTTTAAATTCCTATTGTTGATGTTGTAGACGACAAATTGTCCGTTTTTCTTTGCTTGTTTTTGTTATTTTTGCTTAACAGAACAATATTATCTGCAAAATGTAAATCTTTCATTGGTCAAGTCTCTACCCAATCAATGCCAACATTCTCTTTGCAACAGTTGGTTTTCAATTACCTAATTAATGGCTACTCCAAACAACAAGGCAGATAGAAAACCAAATATTCGCGGGTCGCGAGCCTCATGCGGCTCTTTAGCGACCTGAGTGCGGTTCGGCCAGACGGCTACAAATCCTTTTTAACTCTGAAAAACATTTTTCTTAGCAGGTTCTTGAAATTATCGCCCTGCTGCTGATTTTTGGTTCTTTTGACTTAAGAGTTTGCCGACTACGGACTTTTTTTTTTTGCAGAGCTCACTGCACGTTTTTTTTTTTTTAGTTCGTATGCGATGGCATTCACTAATTCCCTTTAGACAATTTTTAGAGCTCACTGTACATGTTATCAATACAATTCGGGATATTTGATAGTTTATTGTATCAACCGCTTCTTTAATTCTTTTGAGGATTACTTTGGAAAAAAAAAAAGGTTACTGACATAACAGATAATAAGAAAATTCCAGTCTCATTATTGCAGTCCTTAGGATTACCTTTGGAGGAACCGGCGAAAAAAAGATAAAGGGGAAGGGGGGGGGGGGGGGGGGGGGGGAGGTCAAAATTATTTTCCTCTCTTATATTGTACTGAAATTGTTTCCTCTGCCTATATTTTGTTAAATAGTTCTAGCACTTAATAGATAATTGTGTCTTCTGCTCCTTTGAACATTTCTGCTGTAATATTATCATCACCTACCCTCTTGTTATTTACTAGGGATTGTAATGCCTTTTTGATTTCCGCAACATTAATCCGCCCTTCATTTATGAAAAGTGGGTCCTTCAAACACACATAGTTGCGGTTACAAGTGCCAACAATAACAGTCCGGCAATACAGATGCAGTTCACAGGTCGATAGAAGCAGCACACACAAGACAAAAAAAATCGCCGCACACGCAATTGATTGTACAAGGCACCACCAGTTCTTTATGACTAACGGTTGTCAGATGGAAAAACTTGCGACTAAAAACAGTAAGCATTATATCCGCCATATTGGAATGGCCAGCAGATATATGACACCAAAATTGTTTTGGCTACGAAGATGATGTACGATTATGATTCAGATGGTGAGAATTTTGTTGGTTACGATTATTATGTTTTCATAACGTATAATTACAATATATCAAGGAAACAGGTGGACGATGACGTTTACGATATTTCAGGACTGTTATTTGCTAATGGCCAAGTATTTATACCAGAAAAAGAAGAGAGTCTACAGAACCTGCTCAATAAAGTCAGTACCCAGTGCCAGAAATGTAATATGAAAATAACCTTGGAATAGACAGAGACGATGCTGATGACTATACGACAAAACAAAAGTCATTGATAAAGGTACATGGCATAGAGATAAAAACCAACAAGTGAATTTAAAAATCTAGTTTCAAACCAGAAGGAAGATTGGTCAGAGCATTCAAAACATGCTATGCTAAAGCAAACCAGGTTCTGTACCAATTGACACAACTTTTGACGCTTATAATTAAATTGTGTATACCGAGGAAAAATGTAGCAAGAACTATTTTTTGGTTAACTTTAAGCTACCAGTGTCAAACATCTACCGTTAGTAAAACTAGCAGTTCAAAATAACAGAGGGGAGATATCTTAGAAGGGATGCCGAGGCAACACAAAGAGATTAACAGAGGACTAGGTCTGAAAACAGTCATGACGTTTATTAAGAAACAACATCGTCAATGCCAAAAGAACTTAGTACCGCGGAATCGCAAGGTTGTTTCAATATGATTCTAATTATTTCAGTCCGTATGGGTCTTAGTTATTATGACTGGCATCATTGACGGTAATTATATGTTAGTTATGAGGACAATGATTATGATTCTGGTTATAATGACGGTACTCATAATATCATCAGACAGACTAGGAACACCACCACGCAGCTAATTCTCGAACCACAAAAAATGAGATTGTTTGCCAGAACAACTACCAACACAAGAAAAGATACGAAGCGAAAGTAAATATTAGGCGTAGGAGAAGATGGATCGATGACATTCAAGTGCTTTTTCATCGACACGGAATGACAAAAGCCGTCGCAACCCAGCAGGCGATGGATCGCAAACTGTTTCTCTCTACGACGCTTAACTTGCATAAATGAAACCTGATATTGATGATAGTGATAATGATGCTAATGATGTTGGTGACGATGATAGCGATGATAATGTCGGTGACGAGTCTGGTGATGATGATGATGCTGTTTACGATAACAGCGATGAGCGATGATGAAAAGTTATTAGACAGAAAGATACTTTTAACACAGGCAAGTCCCTGCCTCCGGTCACAGGCAATTGAAAGTGTCTGCACAAACAATGATCTCACGGGCTTTAAATGTAAATAGCCACAATTCACTAAGTTAAGAGTGTGTATAATTAAGAGAAACACTGCTGGAAGGGACACTAACCCTTAATGATAGCGGAAATAATGACTGAGCAACGTTTATGATCACAATCTCCATTTCAATTGAGGAAAGCTAAAAAAAAAAAAAAAACTTGCAAGAATGTTACAAATATGAGTGGATAAAATGTTACAAAAGACACTTGACATGTCAACGTAAATTATCGCAGAAAGGAGAAAGAAAATTACAACGCTTGAACACGACTATTCAAATACTTCAGTGAGGAATCTTCAGTGACTCATGTATACAGAAATTGTTAGGAATTCGAGCGTAAAAGAACAATAGAAGGCAATTACGAGCAGCAAACAAAAGTATGCGGTAAATGAAATAATCAAGAATGGTAAACAAAAGATTAACTGTGTTGTCGAGATTTGTTAACTTCCTTTCGTTAGGTTGTCGAAAATGACTCAAGAAAGGGTAGAAATAGACAAAAACAATAATTCGGTGAGAAAACTTGGTCTGAGGTGAGTGAGATGCTGGGGTGGAATTAGGAATCTTTATATTATTACGTTGTTATGCGATTTCTCTGTGTAATTTAATTGTTATTTTATTTTTTTAAAAATATCTCTGTTTCAATTAACGTTTCCAACCGTTTTATGCATTAATTGTTATTGATTTCATCATTACGAAGCAGGGTATTTGCAGAACGACACTCTTTTCGCTGGAAAGATTCCATGGGTCACTTTGAACATTCCCTTGCATCGTGTATTGTGTGCCTCATATCCCTCGAATCTAACACTAAGTCAATCAATCACGTGCTATCTTCATAATTAATGTTAACTACAACCATTCTCTAATACACTGTTTCTTTTCTTGGTTGCCCATTCTGTTCGTTTATCTCTTGATGCTATCTTCCCATTTGTATTGTTGCTTACATTTTGCTCTGTTGCAAGTCAAGGACCCTTTTCACGCCTTCGGGCGTATTGGGTATATAAGGCCAGTCTTACATTTGATAGACCAAGCGGTACTTAGGAGGCTAAGTGGAAAACATCACGCCGGCCGCCTTTACTTCCCAGGACTGTACCTAGTACCCATTCAAGACTAGGTAGACCTCGGAGCTAGGGTCATTTTTGAAAAAGGACCCGAACCTACGATCTTCGGATCCGCAAGCGAGGGTCTGGCTGCTAGACCACGGAGGCTGTAATTGAGCAATTATACACATTTAGTAACTTGCCATTACTTTCTGGACCGTGGCCCTCGATACCATTGTCGAATCAGGTTTTCAAAAGAGAATTATGGGTAAATATTGATATTGTCTCTGTTCGCATTTTTTTTTTTTCAACAGCTCTCTACAATGCAGCAAGTACGGAATCACATTCTGTTCTTGTCGAGCCCTGGTCCTTTACCAGAATTTCTAAACCACTGTAATGACCTAAATGACCAAAATATTTCCAGTTTCGTGCCAAGAAGCTAATACTCGATTTTTTTTTAAAAATGTTCAGATAGTCCCCACCCGGGCAAGACAGCGGGTTACATCCGAGTGGTAGTGCTTTTGTTAGGGCTACCCCAGTTATCACTTCTCTGGAGATAGCATCATGATCTGCCAGTACCAGAGTTGTGTAGGATTTCACTTGTTGACTCGCCATTCAGACTTCAGATTGAATCATCTCAGGATGGTCAAACTTTCAGGCAGCAGAGCGGAGGGATGTGTAGTCAGAAGTGACTTTCAGGTCTTGTAGAATGTTACACTGTGTGATCGTCTTGATCCAGGCTATTTTAGGAATGGGCCTATAACATTACAGTTTTGAATAACTGTGTAAGATGTATGACTCAAATCATAATGCTGCCACACACAAGATAAATATTCTCGAAGTTTTTTATTATAATTTATTTCTAGGTCATGTGTAAAACTTCTTTCATACAGTTTAATTTCTGCAGCTATGAATGGGGTCAGTCTTCTGCACTTAGCGTAATTTCTTCAAGTTTGCCTCATTTTCAAAATGGTAAATTCTGACTGTAATTCTTGTCTGTACTGTAATAATTGTCTGTGGAGCATATTTGTGTCCTTCAGAAACCGGTTCGTGATTTTCATTGTAACTGCCGACAGGCAAAGTTAAATGTTCTACTGCCACTGAACTCGATCTTAGGAGAACAGCATCACATGTTTGTCTTGTTTTCAAAATGGATTTTACGAAAATCAATCATAAGACTAGCTACACTTTGCTTTTATCGTTACAATGTCGGTGTATGGAAAGATAATAAATCCCTCTCGAATCTCTAACATACATCAAACCACTTTGATATTTCCAACGCTACTGTAACAGCTGCTTGTTTTCCATGTTGTAGCGTTTTTTTAAATTGAATCAAGTATACTAGAAATCCCATACATTCTATGGTGCTCGCCTTCTAAGCCACCATAACTGCCTGTTAAACTACCTTTTCTGTTTCAAGACTTACCTTTTGCTTCTATGGGATGATCATTATTTTGCAGGCTTTCAGGCTTGACCAACTCTTCATTTGCGATTGTTTAAATTTGCTTGACTTTGATATTTCTATATTTAATTCTTTAATGGTATGCGGTTTTATTCATGCGTTTCCGTGTATTTTGTATGCATTATTTCTCATAAATACTGTATAATGAACCATAGTCGTTCACCACTTACAGTCTAGGGTCACTAGTTTATGTTGACAGCCAACATTCAACAGTGCTCTGATGTTCACCAAAAATGTGTTTCTAAAATGTTCCATAATTTTATCATCGTACAAGTGAACACACCTGTTAACTTGCAGCGCTATTTAAAAAAAAAATGTCACTGTGGGCATCGAAACCCCCACGCGTCCTAATGGGTGTGGCCCAGCGATCACCATTGTCGCCGGTGCTCTTTCATGTGTACACACCAGGAGTCACCAGTGCACAAAGCGTAGGCCTGGGCAGAACACTATCGTATGCAGATGATATCCTTCTGCACCGTCGAGGTGGAAATTACATTCAGGCTACAACATGAACTCAGCCAGGGGTGCCAGCAATAGAGAACGCAGGTGACCCTGTCAAAGGCTGATGCGGTCAACATTTTACAGGCCATATATGGCTGCCAGAACATTACGCGCTACCCATATTAGGTTTGGTTGACCTTGCAGCCACAGTCATTGTGAGACAAAGCTGACTCGATCTGGCATTGAGCCCTAGACAATCTGACCATTCTGTAACGTCTAGCTGTAAGGCTACTGAGGATTCCCGACAAGCAAGTAAACCAGGCTGCTCTAGTTCGACATCACAGCGCGATCAGGAAAAACTCATATTACCTACTGCTTCCGTCTCAAAGTCAAAGAAGAGTCTTCTGAGTGATTGTACTCGTTGTCATCTGATTAACTACTTGTCTTGCCTTTCACCCAAGTCGCCAGTGGTGTCCAACGCTTGCAGACACTAATGCTGCCTCATTCTGAGACAAGTGTTCATAACCTTCTATTTTAATGGTTAGCTCGTGCTACATGCGAGAGATCATCTCAGTCTCGCACATTTACAGTACACCTCGAAGTAGGACCAGTCCAGCCAACCCATCTGTTAGCTCGTTTCCATAAATACCCTCACAACCCGGGCAAAAGTCAATGAGACTGTACCACCTGTGACCTCTGGACGGATGTAAACTATTCCATACGAAGAAAACCTTACTCAGCCTTCTTGAAGCAAGCTATTTAAATTCGATACTATGACAAGATTTGCTGAGGAGATTCTCCACTCATCGGAACGCCGCAATTACCGCCTCAACCTCCATTTTCATACTGGTTGTGGTAATCTCGTATTTCAAGCTTACCTCAGTCATCCTTCTTCCAGTGCTTTTGCAATGCATCCCCATCCACGCTTAATCTGCATAATACTACAGTGCACCCATTGCTATATCTAAGAATGTTAAGTACTGATGCCATAATCCATTCCACCGAGCGACACATATATACCACATCCTAAAACACAAAGAGTGGTAAAAAAAATACGCTAGTACTTGAGGATCATTCTATTGTTAAATGCATTCACTAACCTCTAGGCCAGCCAGAGCTATTCAACTAACTTTATTCGTGAGACAACATTCTGAAAAGGAGATCATTACGGGCCACAGACCCAAGCCCTAACATAAAATGATCATTATTACAATACAACTGGAATTGATCCGCGGGCCACTTTCTAGATATCTGCTGGCAGATTTGACCCGATGCCACCAGTTGAATATTCCTGCACTCTATTACATAGAGACCCATATACTTCTGGGCTAATATGGACGCAGCTGGTAACACCAGTGCCCTTACCTTCTCTTCCTTAAAGGCTTCGAAGAACTCGACTATGTCAGCGGCGGTGCCGATGTAGACCAGGAGAAGCTGCGACAGTTGATCATGGGTCAGCTTCCCTTTGGGCAGGATCCACCGACCCATGATGAGGATGAGCAGCAGAAGCTGCTCCAGGAGACGAATCCACTCATCCGAGTCCAGGTCAATGGCGATTTTTATTTGTATCTCTGCCTGGTGACAGTGGAAATTGTTTTGTCAATTCGTTTTCTTTGTTATGTTTTCGGTACCAAACACATTTTCTGTTAAGGCAGTGAATATAGCAAAAAACACATGTAGATGACTCTTTTAAAACCAGTAACACATCGGGCTTTCGAATACTGATTCATAAATAATTGTAAATAAATGGGTGACTGCAGTCGAGCTCATGACGAGAAGTAATGTGACAGAAAGCTCAACAGAGAAATTGAAAACGCATTGATACGACCGAACATTTTAACCAACGCCTTGATCAACGATGCACTGAAAATAAAACAAACCCTAATAGGAAAACTCAAAGGATAAGTTAAAAGAGCTTGTTAGCTTAGTTGTCTTGTTTGGTGTTCGCACCACGAAGAAACCTTAGGGAAGGCGTGGTTGGAGGTGGGTGGGGGGGGGGGCATCAGCCCCCATTATACCATTTTTATTATTCTAGGGTGGGGCTTAGGGGGTTCAGTGCTTAAGTGTCTAATAATTGTTATGTTCTCAATGACAAAACATATAATAATACATTTCAAATAATACGAAATATATAAACAAGTGAGGGATGTGGACAACTTCACTTATCAAGTGTAGATTAGTAAAGTAAAGTAAAGTAAAGTAAAGTAAAAGTAAAGTAAAGTTAAGTTAAGTTAAGTAAAGTAAAGCACTTTTTTCACGCCTTTAGAAGTACTGGGCATAACCTAGACATATTTATCTCGTCACTTGGTGTGTAATGTGGTCAACAGCACGCCGACCGCCTTTACTTCCCAGAACTGCTTGTTTATTCGACAGATTAACATCATGGCACACGGGTATAACCCACTAGTACTCTGTTCTACTTCTATCTCAGGACTGAGTCTGAAGAATCTCAGCGCAGTGCACAAATGAGCTCAGCTGTACCGTCGAGGATCCCGAAATACTTTGAGTAGATTTTACACTCAAAAGTTTGCCTTGGCAGGGCCGTTAGGCTTCTCTTATTGATTTCCAACTACCAATGGATTTTTTACGTGCACAAGAAAACACACGTGCGTCCGATCTTACTACACAGAGACCAGAGGAAATTACTAGAAGTCCATGTGCAAATAAATACCAGCCATTGACCAGGGTATGAACACGAGACCTCCAGCACACGAGGCGGACACTATACCTCGAGATCACTCAACCCATGCAAGTTTATAGTACTTTTCTTATATAGAAGATGAAGAAAAATTGATGCTTAGTATTGACGCTTCATTACCTGAGAACAATACAGCTAGAATGCCTTTGCACTAGAACCTATAGGGGCTAAGAAATGAAGGCAGACCAAAAAATACACACAGAAGAGAGCCAGAGAGTGAAGTTTGGGAGGATATGGGGTGAGCTGCATGCAATAGCGAAGGATAAACCAACTTGGCATACATTTCTTGAGGGCCTATTCTCCAGTGTGGATACAAAGTAGGGGAAAAAAAAAGATACAAATTAGCTAAATAACGAAAAAAGAATATATAAAAAAAAAACATTTTCTAGTGGATGTTCCAGAGATAAACCAACAACACGCATGCACATTTAGTAAAATATCATATTCCAGGAATGATCCAGGAACACACATATAAGATCGACACTTATAATTGCTGTAATGGGCCAGTAACACACATAAAAAGTACTCAATTCTTACCCCAGTAATGATCCGGCAGCACAGCACATGCACACACATCATGCAATCGTTTCCACAGCAGGGAAACAGAAACATACATCCATGCACACATCATGGAACCGTTACCACAGTAAGGAGACAGAAATATACATCCCTATACACATCATGCAATCGTTACCACAGTAAGGAGATAGAAATATACATCCATAAAACACGTCAGACAATCGTTACCACAGTAAGGAGACAGAGATATACATTCATACACACGTCAGACAATCGTTACCACAGTAAGGAGACAAAATATACATCCATACACACGTCAGACAATCGTTACCACAGTAAGGAGACACAAATATACATCCATACACACGTCAGACAATCGTTACCACAGTAAGGAGATAGAAATATACATCCATACACACACCATACAATCGTTACTACAGTAAGGAGACAAAAATATACATCAATACACACGTCAGACAAATCGTTACCACTGTAAGGAGATAGAAATATACATCCATACACACACCAATATAAATCCATACACACACCAATATACATCCATACACACACCAATATAAATCCATACACACACCAATATACATCCATACACACACCATACAATCGTTACCACAGTAAGGAGACAGAAATATACATCCATACACACGTCAGACAATCGTTACCACAGTAAGGAGACAAAAATATACATCCATACACATATCATGCATCCGTTTCCACTGTAAGGAAACAGTAATATACATCAACACACACATTAAGTAACCCTTACCACAGTAAGGAGACAGAAATACACATCAACACACACATTAAGCAACCCTTCCCACAGTAAGTTGACAGAAGGTGTGCTGCGTGGTCTCGAGGCATGGTGTCCGCCTCGAGTGCTAGAGGTTCCGTGTTCAATCCTAGGTAAGAGCTGGGATTTTCTTCACGTGGACTTGTACTTTTAATAATTTCCCCTGGTCTCTTGATAGTGAGATTAGACGCTCGGGTGTATTGTTGCGCACGTATAAAAAAAAAATCCCTTGGCAGTTGGAAAACGAAAAGCGTAGTTTAACGGTGCTGCCCAGGCAAAATTTTTAGTTAAATATCTCACCCGTGCCACAGAGCCTGTGCACTTTGCTGAGCTTCTTCGGACTTAGACTTGATTTAGAAGCGGATGGGAGCACTTATAGGCACTTCCAGCATAGGACGTGTGTCATGATGTTGATCCGTTATACAAAACATCAAACCCCAAGGTGACAGAAATAAACATTCATACCCACATCAGAGTGTCCTTACCCCAAGAAAATTTCCCAGAGGAGCCTCGAGTCCCGTCGATTCATTCCTACAGTTCTTCATGGTGCTGTTGGTACACTCCAGCTTTTTCTCCAGCTCATGCAGCTTGAGGAACCAAATGGTTGGAACTATACACATCAGATAGATGAAGACACTAGGGCAGAACCTGCATTAAATGAGAACGTTGATAATGATGACTGTGATAATGCTATACATGCTTTTAATGTGTCAGTGTATAGTCATGGATATGCTGAGACTGCAGTCGGTGTCATATTTTCCACAAAAGATCGTGATGAACATTCTGTGTGTGTGTTTCATTGGCATAGGAGCGGAGCAGCTATAAGTTGTCCCGTTTGATTTGATGTTAAACAATACTAATAAAAAGAGATAGAACTCCACAACTGGAGCATGCACAACAGGAACCTAGTGATCATCAGTATGAGAGTCCACTCTTCAACAATTATTTCGGCCCTATTATCAATCCTATACAATCTCAAGGGGTGGGACCGTCTGGTTCATGACTCCAGGTCTCAGACATCTCCTGCTGCGCTTATCTAATCTAATATTACCAAGTGCTGTGTAACACGTGTTGCCACTGACCAGATTCCCAGCAGAACTTTCCAGCATAGGACTGCCAGTTACACAGTCGGGGTGTAGTCATTGCGTGTGTAGCCGTCACAGGTCTAGCTGTTTCTTTCTATCTATCTATTTATCTATCTATCTATCTATCTATCTATCTATCTATCTATCTATCTATCTATCTATCTATCTATCTATCTATCTATCTATCTATCTATCTATCTATCTATCTATCTATCTATCTATCTATCTATCTATCTATCTATCTATCTAATCTATCTATCTATCTATCTATCTATCTATCTATCTATCTATCTATCTATCTATCTATCTATCTATCTATCTATCTATCTATCTATCTATCTATCTATCTATCTATCTAATCTATCTATCTATCTATCTATCTATCTATCTATCTATCTATCTATCTATCTATCTATCTATCTATCTATCTATCTATCTATCTATCTATCTATCTATCTATCTATCTATCTATCTATCTATCTATCTATCTATCTATCTATCTATCTATCTATCTATCTATCTATCTATCTATCTATTTATCTATCTATTGTCTGTAAGTCTGTCTCTCTGTTTATTGATCCATCTATCCATCTTTCGTCTCTCTGTCCGTACATGTATCTTTCCTTCTGTGTGTGGGTTTGTCTGTCCACCTGCCGAACTGTCACTCTTATTGTATACTTTATTAACTTCCATTGCTCCCACCTCAACCCTAAATCCCAGACTGTCCGTAATCCCCATCTACTCTGTGCAGTCCTAGAGCAAGCGATCAGTCATGCCTCTGACAGGCTTTCATATCTTTCGCAATAACCTCCCTGGCAATCAAGCCCATCCCATAACAAGTGCAGTTATATGCGCACACACAAATCGTTCATTAAAGAGTTCCGGACACCGTGGTTTGCGTCTAGTGGGTAGTCACTGCGAAACCAAGCGCCATTGTTTTCTCTGCTTGCTTAGCACGTACTGTTAATATTAGACATAGATAAAATAACACAGCAGTCGTGGGTCTAATCTGCTGACATAATGACGACGGCGGAGCTTATGTTTAAGTTTATATTTATGTTTATTCGATAGATCAACAGCACTGCACACGGGTGTAACCCATAAGTGCTCCTTTCTGCTTAAAACTCAAACCTGAGTCAGGAGAATCTCAGCGCAGTGCAAAAATTCCGTAGCACCGGCGATGATCCTGAAATAGTTTAGGTATATTTTTTAACTCCAAATTTTTGCCCGGGTAGCGCTGTTAGGCTAATTTTTTCGATTCTAAACTACAAGGGATTTATTTACGTGCGAAAGAATACACACGGGCGTCCACTATTATTACCCAGAGACAAGGCAAATTACTAGAAGTCCACATGAAAACATCTCATTCTTTACTGGGGCATGAACCCGGGTCCTCCAGCACTCGAGGCAGACACCATACTTTGAGACCACCCAGTTCCCCGGTGGCGGAACAACTGTGGGGTAGACGCTTGCCTGAGGATCCGAAAATCGTTGATTCAATTCCGTTGGTGCCGGATTTTTGTTTTCATACCTGACGTTGGCTCCAAGTTCTACCCAGTTTTAAATGGATAGCAGGTAAATTCCCGGGAAGTAAAGGCGGCAAGCGCTATGTTGACCGCATTACCCATCAATCTATACAAATAGTATGTTAGCATCCTGTGCTAAATGCCCCAGTAACTTAATTCACATAGCCTCCACTTGTCTTGAGGAAACAAAGCAACTGTTTTCAACACTGAATATTTACAAATATGTATTCCTATATTTAACCGACTGAAAATAATCAGTCTAAAAATGCATGATAAAACAAACGGGGAAAACACCTGCGAAATTCATAGCAATCGTAAAACCAATCAAAGAAACACAAAACAGAAATAACTGGAGTGTTTTTACCGCGCTTGAAATATGCGCATTTCTCAGTAATTGCTACTAATACAGAGATGGGAAATGTGAATTTTTTTTTGAGTGTGTGTGTGCGACTTTTTTTGTTTTTTGCTCATCCTGGTGTCTGGTTTGCTTATAACAGTTTCTGGTTTTCTTATAACAGTTTCTGGTTTACTTATAAACGTTTCTGGTGTGCTTCTAGTGGTGTGTACAGATGGTTTGTGTATGTGTTTGGACACTGGTCGTACTAAAGTAATGTCCTAAATATATCAGTGAAAAGGACTAGTGGCAAACACAGTCAGCGGTATACATATACTGACATTTATAGCACAGATTCAAACACAGCCACTGTGAGTGTGTATATGTCTGTATGTGTGGGAATGTTTGTGTAAAAATAATTTAAACATATAATTTTAAGTTATTGATTTATTTTTTTAGGTTTAAAAGACGTATTATCATCATGGCACATCCATAAGTGCCCCGTTCTACTTCTAATTCAAGCCTTGGTGGGAAGAATCTCAGCGCAGTGCACGAACTTCGTAACACTAGCGAGGATCCTAATATACTTTGGGTATATTTTTTAAATTCCAAATTTTGCCCGACCAGCGCCGTTAGGCTACTCTTTTTTTTTTTCAACTGGCAAATGATTTTTCACGTACGCATCAATACACAGGGGCGTTCGATCTTACTACCCAGGGACCAGGAGATATTAGTAGAACACACTGGCGTCCGATCTCACTACCCAGACCTGGGGACCTGGGAAAATTAGTAGAAGTCCACGGGAAAAAATCCAAGTATTTACAGGGGCTTGAACCCGGGACCTACATCACTCGAGGCGAATGCCATGCATTGAGACCACGCAACCCCGATAAATACCTTTGATAAATTCGCTCTGATAAATACCTGCAGCTGACAAATGTTATTACAGCTAATTAATCACGCAGAACAGGTGAAAGATAGATCGAAAGACAGATAGAGGCAAAAAGACATAGAGACTGATAGATAGATATATAAATAGGTGGATGAAAATATAGATAGGCAGACAGGCAGACAAACAGACAGACAGAAAATCAGACAGAAAATATATGTCCACGTGTCCATTATCAAAATATCTCAAATCAAACGCCAGTCTGAATGTCATGCCGAACCCGCCAGTTCAAATGGAAACTACTCACGCTCAAGTTATGTTTATGTCTTCGCATGCGGTGACGGCACTTAGTGTCAGCTGCTAAAGTGGCAGCACGTGAAGCAGACATTATGCAGCAAGAGGACGCCCTCATCACGATCGGCTACTGAGTGTAGGATTGATGACTTGTCAAGGAAGTCCGGCGTTTAATGATTACCCTGATAGCAGGCAATAGTCGTGATAGATTTGCCGGACGATCAGTGGTTCTCAAACTGTGGTGTGATAGAGACATAATTTTTGCCTTTCTTGGATATGTGATAACTGATGATGACGCAAGTGACACAAACGTCAGACAGTGAATGTGAACAGCTAACTGATTTTTAAACATGCGCGGTTTATTAACACTTAGAGAGATTAACAACTCATTACGGAAATAAATATTTAATTAAAAAAAAACAATAATGAGAAAAAAAGGAGAAAGAGGATAATACAAGAAGAAGAAGAAAAAATAATCAGATACAAGAAGAAGAAAAAAGAAAAATAAAAAGAAAAGAGGAAGAAGAAGAAAAAAAAAAAGAAGAAGAAGGAAAAAAAAGAAAAGAAAGAAGAAGAAGAAGAAGAAGAAGAAAACTAGAAGAAGAAGAAGAAAGAAGAAGAAGAAGAAGAAGAAGAAGAAGAAGAAGAAGAAGAAGAAGAAGAAGAAGAAGAAGAAGAAGAAGAAGAAGAAGAAGAAGAAGAAGAAGAAGAAGAAGAAAAAGAAGGAGAAAAAGAAGAAAAATAAGAAGAAGAAAATAAAAAATAAGAAAAAAGAGGAAGAGGAAGAAAAAGAAGAAGAACAACAACAACACAATAACAACAACAACAACAACAACAAGCACAAATCAAAAGAATTAAACCACCCACCACTTCCACTCCTTGCCAGCCTTCTTGCCCAGGGTGATGGTCATCTCCACCAGCAACAGACACAAGACCACTGCCAGGTACCAGTAGCGCGGCTCACGGGTGGCTGTGGTCAGACGCCAGATGGAGATGACGCCATGAGCTGTAAACATCAGGCGGACTGCGATGGCTCGGAACACAGACAGGTAGCCCATCAAACGTGACCTAGGCTATCTGCAAGTCACAAGAACAATATCTTTAACACGAACTGACTTAAGACAAACACTATGTTAGGCTATCTCCAGGTCACAAGAACAATATCGATAACACGAACTGACTTGAGACAAGCACAATGTTAAGCTATCTATATATATACATACATATGTTAAAAATACATGTTAGTTACTGATAATCCTTATTCTGAATCTAACCATTCGGTCCATAAACGCTCGGACCCCTCCTTAGAAGCTCATCCTCATCGAGTGGACCGTGCCGTATGAGTCACGAATGTACAAGCTCGAAAAGTACTTTGAGCTCACGGCTGGCCTAAGGAGAAACAAAGCGTACGCAATTAAAATCTTTGCTCTCGAGGTAGACGCAAGAGGTCTTGTCTCCATATCCACTTACGATGTGCTCAAGCAGCTGGGCTTGCAATGAAATCAGCGTAAAAGTGGCCTAAAACAACTGGGTACAGCTACTGAAAGAGCTTCGAGCTGGCTATGGACACAACACACGGAACTTTGTGTTCATTTTTGTGAATCATCTTCTGCTTCACAAACACTGGCTGTAAACTCTGGCAGAAACTTCTGGTTTTTCCTCTACTCATCATCACGTAGCAGGTCCTATTCAAAACGTCGCTCTTATTACAGTCTGCCTGAAAGAAACTCGGTCTCTTGCCAGTTCTCCTGCCTCATGAACTTTCACACTCAAGAAGTCACTTATATCCTGTGCCCATCTTCGTGTCGGTCGGCCCCTGCCCCTCCTTCCTGGTACCATGCTTTCTGCTACAGTTTTTTCCAATCCGTAGTGGCGCTTGATATGACCAAAATATTTCAGCTTTCAAAAAAGGGTGCTGTTTATTAGCCAATCCTCCTTGATGTTCAGATCTTTTAAGATCTCAATCTTTCTCATCTTCTTTGTAAAAGATATTCTGAGAATAATCTATAGCATTTCAGCTCAAAAGTCCCTATTCTCTTTCTTAAGG